>SMSQ01004881.1:1113-41545 GCA_019453375.1 Ctenoplectra terminalis | reverse complement strand
GACTCTTACAATATTAAGAATTAAAGGATAATATCGAAAGGCATGCACGAAGGACAAAAATTGAAAAGGTGTTTTGTAAATGGAAATTAATATTTCTGTTGTATAAAAAACAGTAAAGAAGATTCAGAATTGTATAAAACGATAAATTGAATTGGATAACATTACAGATATTCAGGAATATACGTTTCTAATTGCACTACTCTTGTACAGAGAAAAATAATTGTGTTAAATATTAAAGATAAATTGCTGTATTTTATTCTCCATTTTTTCTAATCATAATTCTTTAATAAAATAATCGTTAATGGTAGATACACCGATATCCTGTGTGTTAAGAAAGTGACTCAAAAATCGTCGTACTTATTAAATTGATGTAGAAAGCGTCTAAACAACACGAAAGCTGACAAACCAATCCTCTCGGTAGAAATGTTTCGGAGTTGACGCGCGTCGATTTTGATGAAATTTTGATAGCATATAGATCTCGGAAAAATATTCGACACGTATTTTTTTTATATCGGCCGTCGTTCACTTCGAAAAGATACCAGCCCTCAAAGTAGGGTGTAAAACTTTTCAATCAAATTAATTTTTTTGAAAACTTTTTACACAGCCGGGTTCGATATTATAAGATAGACAAACCGTACGTTTAAACTTTTTTTCTCTCTCGAACAATTTTCGAGATATACTGTCAAATATGTTTTTCACCCCGTACCATCAGAGCTGATATCACCCTTTCAAAGTGAACGATGGCAGATATAAAAAAAATAACGCGTGTCTAATATTTTTTCGACATCTATATCGTACCGAAGTTTCATCAAAATCGACGCGTGTCGACTCTGTAGCATTCCTTGTCAGGTTGATTTACATTTTTATGTGAATGCTATAAATTACAATTTCTAGTGTAAGTTAATCTACGTTTTTTTTTTTTTTCTTTTTAGTACAAAACGATACTGAAATACTTACTATACTTTGTATATTTATTATGTCTTTCCTCTGTATTATCTTTTCCCTTTTTTTAATATGGATTGAATAGATACATTTTAACACGTTAAACGCCACGCCGATTTTGGTCGACTTTCCGTTAGGCTGTATGGTGTTACTAATTCTAAAAGATTCTCATTTTTTAACTCTATAGTAATTGCAAAACATTGTCATTTTTGAATTCTATACTAATTCTAAAAGATTCTCGTTTTTTAATTCTATACTAATTCTAAAAGATTCTCAATTTTTAATTTTGTACTAATTCTAAAACGTTCTCATATTTTATTTCTATACTAATTCTAAAACGTTCTCATTTTTTAATTCTGTATTAATTCTAAAACGTTCTCATATTTTAATTCTATACTAATTCTAAAACATTCTTATTTTTTAATTCTATACTAATTCTAAAACATTCTCATTTTTCAATTCTATACTAATTCTAAAAGATTCTCGTTTTTTAATTCTATACTAATTCTAAAACATTCTTATTTTTTAATTCTATACTATTTCTAAAAGATTCTCATTTTTTAATTCTATACTAATTCAAAAACATTTGGTCACAAAATTGTTAAGAATTTAAGAAGAAAATTGTAGAGGCCTGTAAAGGAAAGTGGTATCTTAGTTTAATGTGATTTAATAGAATCCATTAACGAATTCTAAGATATTATTTTTTAAAATTGATACTGCCAGTTCTCAGAAACCAACGACGCCTAAACGGAAATTTCGGCGTGACGCCTAACATATTAACAAACTGTACAAAATATCAACCACTAATTTTTTCATTACAATTATTATAATTATCGTAACGATACACAATTATACAGTACCGATATAAAACAATTTTTTGATATCCGAGGATTGGTTTGTAACTCTCTGAAAATGATCAAATAATTAATTTATCGTCTAACACCCTGTATTAAATACTTAACTTTCAGATACATGTACAACTGATTAAAACGACGTGAAAAGTTTGATGAACATACGTTTAATATAATTATTTTCATAATTACAAAATATTTTTCTATAGCCACGTGTTACCTTTTTTTTTATAGCGTATGTTTAATGTACCCTACGTTTATTTCAATACATATTTGTAGCATGTTTCACTATATCTTCAATTGCGAACATTTAGATAGTACTTGATGTCTGTATGTGTGTTATTGTTATTTTAATATTTTACGATTTATAACACTTAACTATTTAATAGATTTTAGACAAATATATATTCCGTTACCCAAATGACAATATTTCGTTGACTCCGAACAGAATTGTTATTAGAACCATGTTCGTTAAGATTTTATCCTTGTTCCGATGAGTAGTACATGTTCCTAGGGATATTCCGTTATTTGATATCATACATATTTTATTGCTGTGAACCTTAGGAGATCAAAGTTTACAACAAATTCTTCTACACATAAAAATTTGTCGATCTCTTGGAACCTAAACGCTAACAATGATACCAATTTACAAAATAAAAGGGAGCAATAGTTTATTTAAATTGCTAGAAATAGCGAGACAGACTATACTCTACACTAGAAATCGATGAGCTGCTGACACGAATTCACATGTATTTGTACTGATCAAGATATCGTACATCTACCAGTCCATTGGTCCTTAAGGACACGAGATAAACCGAATATCAAGTTCTCCAACCTGTACATATCTTATCTGCTTCAACAAATGATCTAGTTTTATCGCTTCGTAACACATTATCCGCGAAATTTTTACGAGAACTGGTAATACTTTTCACGATCTTTTCGCGTATATAAAAAAAATATAGTCCTCGCGANAAACAATTTTTTGATATCCGAGGATTGGTTTGTAACTCTCTGAAAATGATCAAATAATTAATTTATCGTCTAACACCCTGTATTAAATACTTAACTTTCAGATACATGTACAACTGATTAAAACGACGTGAAAAGTTTGATGAACATACGTTTAATATAATTATTTTCATAATTACAAAATATTTTTCTATAGCCACGTGTTACCTTTTTTTTTATAGCGTATGTTTAATGTACCCTACGTTTATTTCAATACATATTTGTAGCATGTTTCACTATATCTTCAATTGCGAACATTTAGATAGTACTTGATGTCTGTATGTGTGTTATTGTTATTTTAATATTTTACGATTTATAACACTTAACTATTTAATAGATTTTAGACAAATATATATTCCGTTACCCAAATGACAATATTTCGTTGACTCCGAACAGAATTGTTATTAGAACCATGTTCGTTAAGATTTTATCCTTGTTCCGATGAGTAGTACATGTTCCTAGGGATATTCCGTTATTTGATATCATACATATTTTATTGCTGTGAACCTTAGGAGATCAAAGTTTACAACAAATTCTTCTACACATAAAAATTTGTCGATCTCTTGGAACCTAAACGCTAACAATGATACCAATTTACAAAATAAAAGGGAGCAATAGTTTATTTAAATTGCTAGAAATAGCGAGACAGACTATACTCTACACTAGAAATCGATGAGCTGCTGACACGAATTCACATGTATTTGTACTGATCAAGATATCGTACATCTACCAGTCCATTGGTCCTTAAGGACACGAGATAAACCGAATATCAAGTTCTCCAACCTGTACATATCTTATCTGCTTCAACAAATGATCTAGTTTTATCGCTTCGTAACACATTATCCGCGAAATTTTTACGAGAACTGGTAATACTTTTCACGATCTTTTCGCGTATATAAAAAAAATATAGTCCTCGCGAGAAAACCCCTGAGGCGAAGTAAAATGAAGTGGTTATTAATTTGTTATGAACCTATCTTGCGCGAAGAAATCATTTTTCCGTACAGTGTACGATTTAAATAATACAAAGAATAAACGTACGTTGTTCTCGATGCATATTTGAACATTCAACTGGTTTTTTAATCTGCTTTTATCCAATCATTTTGATGTTTCAAACACGACGTTTCTACAAAGGACATCGCTTAAGTGCGACACATCAATTTTTATTAAATTCACATATGAGAGAGTGTTTAAAAAAATATTTGACACATATTTTCTTTTATCTGCAACTATTCGTATTTGTAACGTGAAAACAGCCCTCAAAATTAGGTATGAAAAATATATTTTTCTGAATATTTTAGTAACTATTCGCTTCAGATAAAAATTGTTTAGACGAAAATTGTGCTTTTTTAAATGACAGATTTAGCTGTTTAATAGTATCGAGGGAAATATATTTTTCATCCCTAATTTTGAGAGCTGTTCTCACCCTCTAAATATACATGATTGCAGATAAAAATATATGTATATGTTAAATATTTTTTTAACACTGTCTCATATGTAAATTTCATTAAAATTGACGTGTTACATTCAAGTGACGTCCCTTGCCAGTAATTTAAAGAATTATTTATTTTTCTTTGATATTTTGTTTAACGGATACTTTCTTGAGCAAAGGCAAAAGAGCTTTTATGACAAAGTTACTTTTATCGTGAATTAAATGTCACGAGCTGCTTTTGAAATTCAAGGAACGTTTGCTGTATGGAGATTTTGAGGAGCAAATGTTCACTGGCTAAGCTTAGGCTAAGTACGTATTTGTTTCGCACACACCTGTTAGTAATAGCAATTTTTGCTATGTTTACCGTAAAATTAATATAAATAGACAATAATATGTTAAAATGAAGAAATCATAGCTTCGTCAAGTGGATCGTCGAAAGTTATAAAGTTTTGAAACATTTTTATTATTACGATAACCCTTTTCCAGCACCATTTCTTTAATCTGGCAAGTGGAAATATAATATAATACAATTAATTTTATTTTGCTCTATCAAAGTAACAGTAATTATTTATTGATCTATTTATTATATACGAGACAACCTTCTTCTTCTTTCATTTTTTAACATTGCATCGAAAGCTAGGTCATCAATGACGACCGTGTCCATCTTTAAATCTCATTTTTATGCGTTTCTCATTTTGATGAATTTCAATAGGTTGTCTCTGCTTTGTTCTGACCTGAGTACTTGCTTAAGGTTCTTGGGAATTTTGGTTTCGATGCGTAGTCGATCATGTTTTCTGCATTCAAGCATTATTCAAAAAATTATTATAAACTCGCTTTATTAAAAAAAAAAGTGTATCGCTTTTTTTAAAACTGTATCTTCTAATTAGAAAAATGATATATTTAATAATATAAGAAACTTCGTATCGAAAATGAATATTAATATTTTTTTATTTCATTTTTTAACGTCCCATCGACAGCGAGGTCTTTAGCGACGATCGTGTCCATCTTTAAATCTCATTTTTATGCGTTTCTCATTTTGATGAATTTCAGTAGGGTGTCTGTGCTTTGTTCTGACCTGAGTACTTGCTTAAGGTTCTTGGTAATTTTTGTTTCGATGCGTAGTCGATCATGTTTTCTGTATTTATGTATTATACGTTGGACTGTGAGTGGAAGATTGCAGGNCAATAATATGTTAAAATGAAGAAATCATAGCTTCGTCAAGTGGATCGTCGAAAGTTATAAAGTTTTGAAACATTTTTATTATTACGATAACCCTTTTCCAGCACCATTTCTTTAATCTGGCAAGTGGAAATATAATATAATACAATTAATTTTATTTTGCTCTATCAAAGTAACAGTAATTATTTATTGATCTATTTATTATATACGAGACAACCTTCTTCTTCTTTCATTTTTTAACATTGCATCGAAAGCTAGGTCATCAATGACGACCGTGTCCATCTTTAAATCTCATTTTTATGCGTTTCTCATTTTGATGAATTTCAATAGGTTGTCTCTGCTTTGTTCTGACCTGAGTACTTGCTTAAGGTTCTTGGGAATTTTGGTTTCGATGCGTAGTCGATCATGTTTTCTGCATTCAAGCATTATTCAAAAAATTATTATAAACTCGCTTTATTAAAAAAAAAAGTGTATCGCTTTTTTTAAAACTGTATCTTCTAATTAGAAAAATGATATATTTAATAATATAAGAAACTTCGTATCGAAAATGAATATTAATATTTTTTTATTTCATTTTTTAACGTCCCATCGACAGCGAGGTCTTTAGCGACGATCGTGTCCATCTTTAAATCTCATTTTTATGCGTTTCTCATTTTGATGAATTTCAGTAGGGTGTCTGTGCTTTGTTCTGACCTGAGTACTTGCTTAAGGTTCTTGGTAATTTTTGTTTCGATGCGTAGTCGATCATGTTTTCTGTATTTATGTATTATACGTTGGACTGTGAGTGGAAGATTGCAGGATTTGCGCTATTAACCCATTCGAGACGACGATTTTTTTCGAACACGGTCCCCAGGAGCGAAACTTATTATCTTAAGCCTTCGCTGCATGCGTATTCATAGTATTTTTCATGTAAGAAAGGCTTCGGATAATTTTTAGATTTTTTGGTACACAGTTTCCTGTACTTTACAAATTTCATTAGTTCCAGAAAAATCTTATTTCGACGACTAGTTTACTCAGAATAACTGATAATTGTACATTACTGTTATTGCACACACGGTGTGCAGGCTGTCTTATAGCCTCGGAAATCCATTGCACGCATGGTGTGCAATCGGTCTCGAATGGATTAAGGTGCTTCTTTTTGCGATGAGTGTTTATGTGTTAATCTTGTGTATCCGGTTATCAGTCTGAGTAGCTCGACCTGATCCATTTTATTATATGGTAGCTTGGCGAGGAGATTGGGATCCTGATCTGTTAGTTCGCGTGTTTTTGTGCAATCTATCGTGGACCATTTCCATTTACGAGGCAAGCTCTTTTATACAGAAGCATAATACGTAAAAATGTAAAGCAGATATAAACGTTAAGCATCGCGCAGGTATTTAACGCTAAATTATGCTATGGTCTCTCGAAGAGAATCGAACTAAGTGTGTTTAACACTAGGACTATCGAAATGGTCGAAATGACTAATTCGTAACTACTTATATGAGTTTAATAAATTTACTATGGTATATTTGAGGGAATTTTCTATGATTTTTTGTTGAAGATATAGATAAAGGTGTGTTATCATTGAATTGTGTATTTTTTTCATCTACTACTCATATATTTTTATTTTTATTTCTGTGATAGAAATAAGTATGCTTCGATCGTCGGTGGTTTTAGTGTTGAATGAAGGTAGTGGTGTATTAAAAAAGTTAATAGATTCAGCTAAACTGTTAGCCGAATTACAGATTCTTGATAATAGGATCCAGGGGTACGAGATTCGTTCGAAATGAAGATGTTTGAGAAAGAGAAATATTGTAAAAAAATGATTGTGGACTCGTATTTTAGTTTTATCTGCTCTAAAATATCAGAATGCTTAATAATGCATTATTCTCGCAGCTAATAAAATAACTAAAATAAATACACATTATATATAATCCGTGATCACTATGATAAAAGAAAGGAACTGAAAGGAGTTTATAATTATAATATACATTTATTATAACGTGCGAATGAAATTTAATTTTTGCAACAAAATTCGTTAATATAAATACATTTCATTATATTCCGGAAGAATGAATATGTCACATATAGTTGATCTCGGGAAAGAAATCCGGGGATTTTAACGAACAAATTTCATACAACTTTTCTCGTTTATTCGCAACAAAACTATTTCACCGAATTTTATTCCTCGGGAGATTAAATTTCTCTTTATTTGAAAACAGATATACACTCTCGCGTTCAAAATATTTTTCCTATTTAACTAGACGCATTCGAAACAGAGAAGAAATACAACAAAGCATTAACAGTACTGAAATCCGACTAATATAAAACTGTATCGCGTTCAAAAAATTTTCTCTGTTTAACTAGACGAATTTGAAATAGAGAAGAAATGCAACAAAGCATTAACAATACTGAAACACGACTAATATACAACTGTATTGCGCTCATAATACATTACGATAGGATTTTCTACACCCTCGTATTCACCTTCGCGTTCAAAAAATTTTTCCTATTTAACTTGATATATTTGAATTAGGAAAGAAATACAACAAAGTATTAATAATACTGAAACACTACCAATGTAAAATTGTACCGCGCTCATAATACACTGTAGGGAGCTTTTCTACACCCTTATTCACTCTACCGTTCAAAAAATTTTTCCTATTTAAGTACATATATTAAAAAACAGAAAAGAAATATAATAAAGCATTAACAATACTGAAACACGACTAATATACAACTGTACCGCGCTCATAATACATTACGATGGGATTTTCTACACCCTCGTATCAACCCTCGCGTTCAAAATATTTTCCCTATTTAACTAGATATATTTGAAACACAGAAGAAATACAACAAAGCATTAATAATACTGAAACGCGACTAATATAACACTGTATCATGTTTAAAAAGTTTCCTTATTTAATTAGACGTATTTAAAACAGAGAAGAAATACAACAAAGCATTAACAGTGCTGAAACGCCACTAATATAAAAACTGTATCGTGTTCATAATACATTACGAAGGGATTTTCACGACTTTATATGCTTTTATCAGCGTGATCGATACGGTATCGATCAATGGCCGAATGCGTATTTCCTTTTCCGGTGTATTGCTTCAGCTGTTCAACATACACGGGCTCTGAAACAAATCCATAAATACGATCATAGATTTTCAGTTCCCCGGGATTTATTCACAATTGAAGCGATTGGCTGGCTTCACAGATGGTGCAAATGGCCGATGCTTTTTTGAAACGATCCGTTTCGTTGATTTTCGCGATATGACGCTTTTTTTTTTTAATCGTTAAAGTGCCAGGACTCGTTTAAAAAATTCGGTCGAACAGTGCTAAGCGACGCGATTACGCTTCTCTTAGTTCGGAGATAAATGAAAAAATATAAAAACAAATATTTATTACGTGTACTTTTGTTCATTTTTATTAATTATCGGACGTTAACGTTTTGTGGATAACCTATTGCTAGACCCGAGTTTTATCCGGTGCTTATATAAAATATATTTTCCAAATTTTAATTTTTTTTATCGATACAATCATGTATCTATATATTAAAAATTTTATTTCATTTAGTTATCACTGTATTTTTTAATTTTATTACAATATCATTTTATTGATACCGGACAGTACATTTATAGTAATTATTGGTTTTAAAATGTTTAAATCAATGCGAGAAATGAGCGATAATTTTAAATCGGTAAAAATTGGGAATATATTTTGAACGTCATGGAATATGTTTTGATAAAGAAAAGTTAACTAACGAATTGATAATCTGTGCACGCAATGTGATCATACGCGACGCTTTGAAAATACATATTTTTGAAAATACGTATATTTCTCCAAAGTAAAACTATTGGTCACGTTGACCCGTAATCAAAACCGAAGGTTAAAAACTTTGTTTAAGTATCAACAGTTATTTAATCGTTACTAATGAAAATCTAAACGATAGGATAAAGATTCGAGTACTAACATTTCTATAAAACGCTAAAATTCTCCAAAAAATGTTAACTACCGACATATAGTTTGAATCGTTGATAACTCAATTTTAGTGTTTGACGCAACTTAAAATAAATCAGTTAAAAAAAGAAAAAAATTTGAATGAAGGTTTTTTTGAGAAAAATGATATATCCAAGTATTGCAGCGGAATCTGTATGTGCGAGGATACTTAGATTGCACACACTAAATTAATTAATAAAAACACTTTAATGTAAGAACCTTACGTTTACATGAATATTTAACAAAACGCGCTTAAACTTTGTCTCAACTTCGCTAATAAGAAACAACGTCGTCGGAGAATACCTCATGGCTCTCTTTTTCTACTTTTCTCTTCTCGGAAGCTACTCCTACGCTATTTAGCCTACCTTAATATATTTAAATTTAAAAATGTCCAACAGTTTTTCACAGCGATACGAATTTCGTAGCAATTATAATAAAGACTACATTAATCGGTTCGAAAGAGAGGAATATTTCGAACACGTCATAGACTCGCATTTAATTTCTATTAATAATTATTATTAAAATTATAATAATTATTATTACTATATTTATTATTAATTTCATCGTCTGTAGAATATCAGAATAGTTAGTAATTCCATCCGAGATCCAATAAAGAAATTATAAAAAACATTAGGATATTAATAAAAGAATATTAACTTGTCCTAAAAATTGTTTGAAATACTTCTAATTTTCTTGTAATCAGTTCTCTTACATCTTACTATCGAATTAATTTTTTCGTGTTCTTCTCTCCTTTTCACCAATACAAAAATCACAATTAACCCTTTGCACTCGGTAAACTTTTTTAAGCTTCAAAGGACTATTGTGAAAACTTAAAGCGTTCTTTTAGAAAGAAAAACAGAAAATTATAAATGTTTACGATTTCTTATTTATCTGATTAATTTTTTTTTATTCTAAAATAAAACAAGTGTTCGAATTGATGAAAACAGAGAACTTAATTAGAAATATAATCTCTGAAGATAATTATGCATGTCGCCGTAGCAGCGCCAGCGGAGCGCAAAGGGTTAAATAACAAAATCATAAATTACATTCTGTCGAAAATAAAGAAAATTATAAATTACATTCCGCCGAAAATAAAAAAAAATACAAATTACATTCCGTCGAAAATAAAGAAATATCCGAATAGTGTTGAACGACACATTGTACTTCATTAGACTCCATCGCTTTAAATCCTGCAACCAGTGCCAGCAAACGTTCGAAGGTTCCCGACGAAATTTTTCTTCAGCCAAGAACCAACCGACGTGAAATAAGCGAGCCACTCGATACCAAACTTTCACCTGTTGCGCGTGTGTTCTTGCCAACGTCACGATATCTCGAGATACTTCTCCTAGAACCACTCTATTCTTTCCTCGTTCGAACAATAAGACCTCCGTTAGCCCTGCTCCGTTTGTCCTCGTCTCGCGTCCCTTCAGTCTGCGACAATTCGTGAGTCCGTTATCCACGAGACCTCGCAGAGCGACCTGAAACTTTTCCCCGTCGCGATGCACTTTATCCGCCATGTTGTTGATCCGTTTGACCGACTTTGAGACGCTTCACGCGTGCCTAAAGTGGCAACTGCGTGGTTAATTATGGAAAACCTGCGAACTGTTGATTTTCAAAATACGCACGGAGAGGGTGAAAAAGTTTTATTAAACATGGATAGCTTTAGGTTTTATTCACAGGGTGTTCCTCAACTTGTGGTACGACCGTGAAGAGGGTTGATTGTACGTGTTAGGTTATTCTATAAATAATGCGGTTAGTTTTTTTGTTGTTTTGTTTTTGGAACGTCGTGAAATAGAATAATTCATTTTATGAAGGTTAATGGTGAATAAATTTTTCTCTATTTATTAGTGTAAGCGGAAGAGAGAGAGAGAGAGAGAGAGTGTGTGTGCCGTTAGATCGCGACTCTGATCGAATCTCACCGGGTTGTAAGTCCGGTGACGTAACGCGACGGTTTTCGCGGTACGCTGTCCGTCGAAACAATGGAGAACAGCTGATTTGTGTTGACAAAGTTTATTTACAATATATACAATGTTGTCGGAGATTGAAGCAGAAAATGGTTGTATTGAATAGAAGTTCGTGATTATTTTTTGAATACTGATAACAAAATAGGTGATTGGTTAGTTTGAGTGGAAACCAAACCCTTGCAGAAACATGGGAAGGGAACGTATGGGTCCGAGGTGAGGGCAGGTAGGCAGTTAATGGGCACGTAATGACCCAAAGTGTGGAGGATCAGGGAAATGACTTTATTGCTGTGTTTTGCCAACTATAAACGGGACTTTGTTGATGAGAGTTTTATCGTATGAGTTGGCAATAGCTAATAAAGTCATTAAGAGGATGTTAATGTGATGGAATGCTTCAATTGTCTGAAAGGGTGTTGATGTCTAACGATGTGAAATCCGTTGTAAGACGAAACAGAGAGAGAGAGAGAGAGTGATAGACACTAGACAATAGACACTACAATATTCGGAAGGGTTGTCAAAAATGACCAAACGCTGACACGTGGGGTTACTTGGTTTATTAAAAATTACTAAAGTTAATGTTACTATTAATACACTTCTCTGTCTCGCAAATGTGAAAGCAAAACGACTATTCTGAAAGTTGTAAGAGTTTGGTTGAAGTGTAAAAGTGAGTCGGTGGAATTGACAGTTTGGGATAGGAAGATGGTTTTCCGTATTTAGGGATTTTATATGCAAATTGGATGTTCCGCGGTGTCATCGATTTTCGTGGATGTAGATTTTTATATAGGCTATTTTGAGAAGAAGTCGAAGGAACTGTTTCGGTATAGATATTAATAGGATGGAGATTGATTTTTGTGTGTCTTTTTATATTTCCACTTGCTATAGAGAGAGCTTTAATTTGATTCTTTTATATGTAAGATGATACGAGAAATGTTTTAAATAGTTACAATTTTTGGCTACACTGAAGCTGAACAAATTGAACACAGGTTTGCGAATTAATTGCGTTAGACGGAAAAATGAATTTTTGTTGTTATGACACAAATATCATCCTTGATTGTATTTATTAAATATTATTATTAAACATTTAGGTATATGAATCTGTTTCCGAAGTCCAATAAAATTATCAATAAAGTGTCTTAGCCAATAAACATAAATCACACTTGTTACCAAATTGTTGAAAATTAACAGAAATTCTCTTACCAAAATTGATTTCCAGATTAATGTTAATTAAACATATTATTTTCTTTTCTATCCTCTATATCTGAGATGTATTTCTTCACGACATATACTATTTCAACTCGTAATTAAAATACATACACAATTCACAAAGTCGTAATCCGAAATAAAAATCCGTAAAATAATTCTTCCATACTGTTTGACAAATATACTATAAATTATTCCACCAATACTATTTTCATCACAGTCGAAACTGTTAAAAAATCTAACACATCCAAACAATTTATCATCGTCGCACTAAACACTATATTATTATCAAACGCATTAATTACCCTGAAATTTCCATTAACACCGATCAAAACCCACGGTGGTTGTACATAGAAACTTTATAAATAACGCGACGATCCACTTAATAACTTTCGCTGCCGCAGAAAGTCCGAAGAACAGAAGAAAAACAAACGTGGCCACGAGCTAAACGACCTACTCGTGTGTGCGAAGCAAATTCATTCCGTTCGGATGCTCTCTTACATGCGTGCCTTGCGATCGAGCAAGTATAAAGAGATAGAAACAAGAAACAAAACGGAAACTAATAAAAAGAGGATGAGGAAAAAAAGAAAGACGCGATAAAAGTCTCGAGACAAGGCACTCGCGCAAGAGCCCAAAGATTTACCGTTCTCTGTCGATAATACATTAAGCATCGTGATCATCACCCCCTCTAGACCTTAAGTGTTCATCGCAGAGAAATCGGTAAACATGCGACGAAAATCGTTCGTTTTTTTGGCACCGTTCAATCGTTCATCGTCGTTTAATGCGATCCTTGCGTGAATCTTCGAATTTCGTTCGATCAATCGGTATGCTTGAAATAATTGGCTACATCGTTTCCCTGCACCCGCACATAGAACCGTAAGATCGATCGTTTAAAGATAACCACGACAACTGCACAGTTAATTATTTCAACCGTATATGTTAATTAATTAACAGATGAAATGTCTGTAGTTGATCCGTGATAAATGTGTTCTCTGATCAGTGTCCAATGGCTGTTGAACGCACGATGCCTCGTGAACGAGCGAACTTTTCGCGGTGCGAAGAAAAATGGCCGCCGAAACGATCGATTTTCTTCATGTGTATGCATATCGGACGAAAGGCGAGAGAAATCAATTTTTTCGCGAAAACTTATAGCAATACCGGCATTTTTTGCCCGTGTCTTACATCTTGACGCGCAATGGCAGCTGTTCTTCTGCTCGTTCTTCCTGACTTTATTTTTGGGTTTTTTTTTCTTTAAATATGATTTAGCGTTCGTGAGAAACTGAAAAATTATATATCGATGGAGTTTTAGCTTGATGAATTTGTAAGTTACGCTCTGTGTGCTTGTTTATTGATAAAGGTCGTGTATTTGATGATAGAAGGGTATTTAGGTACTTCGAATTGAAACCAGAATTGAAATTAATGTTTTAAATAAAGGTCGTAGGTGTTTTGCAAGGAATTCATTTTATTTTCTTAGGTTAAGTTAAGTTTAAGTTATGATGTTTGTTTCTATAAATACTTTAAATAAATAAATTTTATTTGTTGCCATAGAATAGTTCAATTGAGTGTAAATTGAAAGGGATGAAAGAATGTTATTATTTCACGTTTACGAGTTGAACGAAGCAAATATAAAAATACTTAGTTCGTTAAAAAAAAACATTCATTAATATTCATTAATATTCATTAAGAATATGGTGGATACTTGCAAAATAAAAAATCTTTTTAAATTATTTTCCACAAAATCCATATACACTCCGCAAAGCTAGAATATTTACTGCAATTTCTAATTCTTATAACTTTATATGAAAGCATTTTGGAAATTGGTAGTATCGGAGATATATTAAAATTAAGAATTATAATAAAAAAATGGCGCTTTGACAAAACAGCTGGTTTCATTCGAAAATACTTCAAATACTTAAATTTCGCAAAAGTAAAACTCATTTCTCGCGATGCAACAATCCTTAGACTTCTTCGAACAATTTTACCCTGAAATTATGCAGCGAAAGAAAAAAGTAATACAACGTACTTCCGTCTCTGAAATTTCGATGAAAAAGGTACTCGCACACTGCAGCTTTTTAATCTCTGCCGACGATATATTTTCCCCGTGCAATGTCGAATCTAAATCTCGAGCTATCGGTATAAAAACAGGTTTCAAAGTGTCGTTCCTTCTCGAACCGATATTTTCCAACTTTTACGCAAAAATGATTCAACTGGGACAAGCTTTGATCCAATGCTTCTCACAGAATATTATACCGCAAACAAGTTATCAACCCGACATTCCTACGACAAAATATATTTTCAGCAGAAGCGAAGAACTCGCGGCGCACCGAATACTTTTTTCAACCATCGTTGATTCGCCCAAAGTGTTGCGCGCTCGAGCCACTTAACCCCCTAATCTCGGTTGACTTCGAAACACCGTTGCGAATCCACGACGCAGATTAAATCGTCCACGAATTTTCGTGCACGCGCATCACAATCGGAGCCGTGCAAATAGAAACGTCGCGCTCGAAACACGCGTGCGAGGTAAATCCGGGATGGAAACGCGCGTGCATCCGACCGCCAAGAAATTCGCTGGGAAAACAAACGGTCGTGGCACGCGCGCGTCTCTCGAGCTTTCGACCGGCTGCCATTGCGAGTCCCGTGGAAAATGTAGTCCGAGCGCATTTCATCGATTATTATGTCGCATATTACGCGCCCGCCACCACCCCCCAACCCTACACCCCCACTGGCGTCCGTCCCCATCGCTCTCATCGACCAACGAGTCTGTCGGAACGTAGAGTAAAGGCAGAGAGAAAGGAAATTCTTTTATCAACACAGCCGTATCACAC
This sequence comes from Ctenoplectra terminalis, assembly GCA_019453375.1. NCBI lineage: Eukaryota > Metazoa > Arthropoda > Insecta > Hymenoptera > Apidae > Ctenoplectra > Ctenoplectra terminalis. The sequence continues at coordinate 26,165 of SMSQ01004881.1, read as the reverse complement.
GATATCCCGTAATTCTGATTGAACTTCGTTCACGAACCCCTTGGCCTCTTAGCCTCACACCACCCATAGGCCACCCCTACCCGCCCGACCCCTTTTGTACATCACAAAAAATCAACATTCGATCGGGCGATTAGACATAAGTGTACATACAGCGTGTGTGTCAACATGTGTCGATGCGTGTGTCGCATGCTGTGTCCGTGTCTATATGTATGTTTATATGTATGTTTATGTTGATGTACATTATGCGTGTATACACGTACACGTGTAAATACTCGGTCAATGTGCAATCAGCGCGCGTTTGCGACACGTAGATGCATGCATTCTCCCCGACCCACACGATTCACCGTTGTATAGCTCCCATTGTCGGCCGTGCAACCGAGTGTATTTTCTATTCCCGCGTGTGCGTCTGTACATTCGTACGTATCGTTCCAGAGTATTTCTGTGTGGATGCGTTCACTTGCAAAGGACATCGTTTGAACGTAACGCGCCGATTTTTGTGAAATTTATACATCAGCTGGTGTTTAAAACAATATTTCACACACTGTATTCTTTTTCATCCGCGGTCATTAACCCTTTGCGCACGAGTGTCGGCAGATAGCCGCCCAGGTCTTTTTCCAGTTGCGGACACGTGTCGACAAATAGCCATCCAGGTCTGTGAAATTATCTTTCTCGGCGGTAAGGTGCGCAAAATATAGTATACTAAACATTATTATCCTTCCTTTGTAAGAAAATGAGGTATTTTGAGGGATGAAGTTTTTGTCGAATGTGCAACGTGGCTCCATCCGCAAAGGGTTAATATTTAAAAGGTGAAAACGTTCCTCAAACTTAGGGATGAGATATAAATTTTCCTGGATATTTCAGAAAGAAATTGTTCAATTTTTGATCACCAAATTTGACTCTGTAATAGCCAAACGAAATACATTCTTCATCCCTACTTTTAAGCGCTGTTCTCACCTTCTAAAATGAATAATTGCAAAATAAAAAAAAAATCCGCCTATCAAATATTGTTTTAAACACTGCATCGTATCTAAGTTTCACTAAAATCGACGCGTTACATTTAAGCGACGTCCCCTGTTAGAGCTGCCGAGGTTCATCAGACATTGCCAAAGATTTATTCGAATATTCAGGATCGATGAAAGCCCGCGAAACAGATAATTGTTCATATTTTTGCGTGCGCGTTTGGACAGCACGATTTATCTCTTTGCGAGCAGACGTACAGGAACAATACGTCGAAACGTTTTATGTTTATTTCCCGCAACACGCACCCCCCTGTTCCATGCTTCCATTTTTCGTTAATATGGATATTCGTGCTCTCCAGACGGTACAATATCGACAAAAACATTTTGGAGCACCCGAACGGTGAACGCTCGAATCGACGAGGGCTTGTTCCATCGGGTTAAGTCGGTGAAACAATATCCAAATGCTCTGCAGCCCTACGTGAATGGGAATGTTTGCGCGCATATTTGTCGTCGAGGACGCAGAGTGGTCGATTGCCCTCGTCAGCGAGCCCTTGGTAATTCGAGCTGGTCGTTTGACAATGCAAATGTGCTCCCCGGGAGTACATGTTATATTCGTGTATAAGCGAGTGCAATCGTACTTGTCCGTCGAGCTCCATTCATCCAACCACGTAGCGACAGACGCACGATTCATTCGTAGGAAAAATCCTTGGTTGAAAAGTCCGACATTGATCGCGTTAGCGCACGGAGTTGGTCTTCAATCGGTGGCTCTATTCAATCGCGTCGATCGCTCTGGGAATTTGGTAATTATTGTCGAGCTTGATTACATTCGGGTACGGTTGGATCCTCGGTCGGCGATTGAATACGTCGACCGATGTTCTGGGATAGCGTCGACCAAGTCGGAGAAATTGTAAGGATTTATTGATTTAACCCATTCGATGCGAAGGACGAGTATACTCGTCTTTGGCAGGGTATCATGCATTGCCAAGACGAGTATACTCGTCTTTGGTTTTATGCTTGCAAATGATTATGTATGATAATATGTGTGCTCTTACCAAGAAATAACAGAGCTTTGGTATACAATAACACTCAAAATATAAATGGCAATGGGAATGACTTCATATAATTTAGGCTTGGCAGCGAATGGGTTAAAGAGAATGATCTTCTACAAATTTAAATGGCAATGAGAATGACTTCATATAATTTAGGCTTGGCAGCGAATGGGTTAAGGGATATTCGTCTCGAAAGGTGAATTTTCTAAAAATAGAGTTAGAAAGAATATTCTAAAAAATTCTTGCGGGTGATTTTTCTTGTTTTTTTTCTTGTTTTTCTATTATTCCTGGAGTGAGACACGTCGCGTTCTATGTTAATCGATATCTCGTCTGATGTGACGGACATGTCCGGACAAAAACGGTCGCGTTGAGCAACGTGAATTGCGTTCGAGTCACCTGTCACCGATTCAGGATTAATTGTCAATCGTGCATAGACCGATAAATTTCAGACAGACCGGAGACCACGCTTTCTTGCCGATTGATGGAAAATGACAATCGGAGCGATGGACGTATAGTCCTGTGCGAAATATCGCGCTACGACGTTTTTAAGAACCTCTTTGTAATCGCTTGAGAAATTGAGATTCTGCGGGTACTATATTTAATGTTTGGAAGTTTCGTGGCAAAAACTGTAAGAATATTATTGCGAAATGAGTGTGAAGTTTTTTTTTTTTTTTTTAATAGTTTCAACCTGATTTTCTTTAAATACCAAAGAAAGTAAAAGTCTATGGAATTTGAATATCTTTAAATTTAATGTTTGGAAGTTTTGGAAATTTTGTGGCGAGAAATGTAAGAATATTATTGGAAAAGGAATGTGAAGTATATTATCTATGGTACTTATAAATGCATAATTAGATTTGTTATATTGAAATTGTTATCTTCATTAAAATTCGAGTAATCTATCGTTTTGTTTTATAAATGTATTCTATGATACGAGATCTGGAAATAATAAAAGTTATATCTTCTGTTTCATTAGGTAAGATTAAACAAAGAAATTCTGAATTTTCGAACAACTTTAAGAGCAATCAATGCAGTATAATCAAAATACACGATTTTCTTCTAAATTAAATCAAATACAAAAAGTATAATTCAATTTAAGTACATAGGTAATTATTATACGTACATTACAAAGATACGTTCACAAATTTTTCTCAATTACACACCATAGTACACGTAATCTAAAATTCAACAATTACGGAAATGCAATTTTCATGCACAGCACTTAAACAAAATAAATGCCGAATGTACTTTAAATATATTATATGATGGGCGTACTGTTAAAATCCATTAAATCCAGGAAACCTAATTGTTGAGGTAATCGAATTTTAAAATTTACAGTAAAATTAAAGATAATTAACTAGATTTTCCTATTTTAAAGTTACTTTTCTCTAAATAAAATTTATGTAAAATAAATATTTTATTTTTTATTAGTTCAATCTTTGAAATAGTAATTTTTAAATAAAAAAATACTAATAAGTTATTTTTAATTTACAATAAAATTAAAGATTTTTAATTTACAGTAAAATAAAAAATAACTAACTAGATTTTTCTATTTTAAAATTACTTTTGTCTAAACAGAATTTATTCAAAATAAGTATTTTATTTTTTATAAATTCAATATTTGAAAGAGTAATTTTAAAATAAAAAAATACTAATAAGTTATTTTTAATTTATAATAGAATTAAAGATTTTTAAGTTACAGTAAAATTAAAGATAACTAACTAGATTTTTCTATTTTAAAATTACTTTTCTCTAAACAGAATTTATTTAAAATAAGTATTTTATTTTTTATAAATTCAATCTTTGAAAGAGTAATTTTAAAATAAAAAAATACTAATAAGTTATTTTTAATTTACAGTAAAATTAAAGATAACCAACCAGATTTTCTGTTTTAAAATTACTTTTCTCTAAGTATAATTTATTTCAAATATGTATTTCATTTTATATTTATTTAATATTAGAAAGTGTAATTTTAAAATGAAAAATACTAATCAATTATTTTTAATTTCACTGTAAACTTCAAAATTCTTTTTCGAGGTTTAACAGATTTTTAACCATAAGCCGATGATATTGATCACACAATACGTAACTCCATTTAAGTATAAAATATCAATGCATGTACGCGCAATTGGTATCCGACGATTAGTCTCAATACAGCAGGCAGAGTGTTAAGCCACAATCCCTGGGGAATGAACGCTCGAATCAGGTCGCCTCCATGAAATATACGTCTCACGATGAATTATTAGAGAGTATAACGTTCGGAACCAAGAGCATCCGTCCCAATGCTCGACAAGTTTCAAGTCTGTGCATGGCGCTATGCAAAAGTTGGTCCAAAAAATATCTAAAAAAGAAGTTCTTTCTGCTAGCTTAAAAAATAAAAATAATATATATATATGAAGTGTTTTAAATAATAATTCTCACCACTTTTATATCATTTATCGCGATTTCACCGATCGCGAAGAAAAAATTGTAGGTCAAATTAAATTGTTTGCAAATATTGGTATTTTTATTATAGAACAAAGCTATTTTTGCCTTTTCTTTAATTGAATTATATTATTTTTTCTTTTTAATATTATGAGAAAGATCATCATATTCTGTATGATGTTTTGCAACAAAAAATTGCATCGTACTATAAGTTTGATAATAGTAAATTAATTGATAATGTTTAACACTAAACCTACCGACGATTAAAACAGACCCATTTGCATCCAAATAAATAATGATAGGTATTCTAAAAAATACCTAAAGTAAGGAGAATAAATCTTCACTTATATGTTTCACAGAAAATCACGAAAAATTCTCCAAACTTGAAATTTTGACGAATCCTTGTAAATTTATAGAATTTTTATGAGAAATTGCATTTTGACCGCTTTGGTAGTTTTAATGTTAAAATTTAACTCGATGTATATTCTCGAAATTTTACAAATAAAAGTGTCATTTACTTTTTCGAGCGCAAAGCTCCAATCACTTAAAACAGACTTAACTATTGCATCGATTATAATATCCCACTTTAAATATTTCAATATAAACATTACTCATTTATTTTTTCTCTACGATATTAAAAAAAAACAAATAATATAATTCCATATAGAAAAGGTTCGATTAGCCTTCTTCCAGCAAAAAAATGTCCAGAAATTTTTTGTTAACTTACCGACTACAAAAAATAATTTTATTTCATACCCGCTGTATCCGTTCTCAATTGTCAAAAGTAATCTATAAAATTCGTTCAATCCAGACAAAAGGAAGAATTAATTTTCCATGAAAAATAAATGTCGTATATCTGGGACCACAGATGCTTTCAGCATCGCTTCTTTCAACTTGTGTATTTTCATTCGTTTCGGCTGAAATGTTCAAAAATTCCGAATACAAAAGCCGGAGCAATTAGATCCGATGGGGACGAGCGACTTTTGTCCTTGCGATCTCGCTTCGATCATACGTCTTTCTTTATTTTTCAAGCTGAAGAACAACAAACACAGTCGTACGATCCCAGCGAGATCGCAAGGACAAGAGTAGCTCGTCTGCTTCGAGCCTTACACTTGCCTTTCTAAGTCACTGGTATACTTGTAAATTCTGTAGAATGTAGTCTAATTCTTTATAAAGTTGACGCCGATTTTTATGAAATTTTGATTTGATACAGATCTAGAAAAAATATTAGACACGTATTTTTTTATGTCGGCCATTGTTGACTGTTCTGAAGCAAGTCAATTTTTTGTCAATGTTTTTACAAAGCTGGATACGGCATTAAAAAATAGACAAACCGTACATTTAAACTTTCTTTTTATCTCCTACAGTTTTCGAGATACACTGTTAAATAGGTTTTTCACTCCATGCTTTGAGAGCTGAGAACACCTTTTCAAAATAAAGGATGGCCGATTTAAAAAAATACGTGTCTAATATTTTATATCGGTCATCGCTCGTTTTGCAAAGGTGATATCAGCCCTCAATAATTTACAGTAATTCATAGTTTTATTTTACAAAAATCGTATAAATCAACTACGGTTCCTTTTTGTGAGATTTTCCTTGATTTTCTATTAAAAACATAGATAAACCTTCGTCTCAGTTGCGTTACATGCTATTTCATATACCTTCCACTTCGATTTCTTCGGTAAAAAATAAGCACACTTTAATTGTCTGTAGTCCTAATGTTAATCGATTGCTCAGTCCTAATGTTAATCGATCATTTGTTAGCTTCCTATTTTATTTTCCACCTACAAGGAAACATATCGTCTTCGATTTTTATGAAACTTGGTGTATACATTAAGCAGGGGAGAATAAGGGACATGTATCTTTTTATAGCTGCCCAATCGCAAGTTTAGAGGGTGAAATCAGCCCTTGAAGTTTCAGCAGATAAATACTATCTCGAAAACTATCATAGATATAAGAAAACTTCTTAGGGAAACGTTCAATGATTTCTTAAAGTAAAATAAATAGTGATCACAAATTTTGTAAAAAAGTAATTTGTTTGTGACAAAAGAATTTATTGCTACATTATTTTAAGAGATACAAAAATTTACACAATGACAAAAAGGATCCGAAATTTCTCTCTAAATCTATTAATATATAATACGATAGATTTGCCTCCTACAGTTTTATAAATTTTATTATAATACGCAAACCGTGCGAATCACAATTATTATTTTCATATAACGATAGTTTTCGAGATAACATTTTTCTGCTGAAACTTCAAAGGGTGATTTCACCCCCTAAACTTGCGATTGGGCAGCTATAAAAAAATACGTGTCCCTTATTTTCACCTGTTTAACCCATTTGCATCACACAGAAAAGTGAAAAATTCGTTCTTGTCACCAAAATTTTTTTTATTGTATCTAAATGTTAAAAATAAAAGGAATATTACATAAATAAAGAATTTTTATTTCATAATAGATTCATAATTATGAGAGGAATAAAATCTAATTATTTTGCACAACATGATAATGTTTGAAGAATGTCGAGACAATAAAAAAACGTTTTCTAAATCTAATTACCTCTTCACTGCTGTCGGAAATATAACCATCCATTTTTTAATATTTTTCTAAGTTATTTTACCCTGAAACTATTCGCGATCACCTCTTTTCACTGATTGAGAGCCAAATACGCATGGGTATAATATACGTTCTGGTAATAAATGCCCAAGTGGAATCAGCGCATATATGCGCGCTCTGGTGATAGTGGCCAGGCAAAATGCGCGCATATATGCGCTTATGATGCAAATGGGTTAATGTATCTACCAAGTTTCATCAAAATCGGGGACGGACAGTTCGATATGTTTCCTTGCTAGTTATTTACGTAATTAATTCATAACACAATGTGCTCGTCCGCAAATGGTTAAAAGTGTCCAATGACTCAAGGACGAGAGTGTAACTCGAACGATCTCGAACCATCCTCGAAAGAGTAGACTTTGTACTTCACCAATTGAATCGAAGACGGAGAACGTCTTTCGCGGCGCGTAATCGGCAGATGCGCTTAATCGAGCCAGTGAGATTTCAATTTAATATCGGCCCCGCTTCCGGGTAACCCGGCGGTTCGATCGTCGTTTCATCTCCGATTTTCTTATGCGCCAACTTCTTTCAGACCGGCGAACAATTTATTCAATTTCTTCGTTTCCCTCGACAGAGGCAACTTTTCCAACCAATCTCGTCGAGCTTCCTCCCAATAAATCAGACCTTTTACCGCGTACTCGAGATATGAGACAAACGGGAAACACGATGTCGAACCGCTTAAACGATCAAGATGCCTGGTAATCCCGGGAAGCGTGGTTTAAGGACCAGCCCCGAGGATGGAAATGCCGGTCATAAAAGTTAGAACACGCCAAACCGCATCTCGTTTGGCTCTCGATCAAAGAGCAACAGATAGGCGGGTAGAAGGTAGCGAGGAGCTTAAAGGGGACCGGGGAACCGTTTAAAAAGCGCTCCACGATGAAACAAGTGTTCTTTGAAGGATTCTTTCTGTTACGAGAATTTTCATCCTGTTGTTGCTCGAGCAGAATGAAAGAAAAGAGAACGGGGATCGTTGTGGAAAGAAAATTGGCAAGAAAAGGTTTTCTGAAGTAATAAATAAGTGGAGTTACGTACAGTGGGATGAAATTTCATTATTTTAAAGCATTATAAGTTGACTGCGGATGTTTTATGTAGGTATTACCGGTCGGAATATACAAAATAAATAGTGTATACAGTGCTGGATATTATTGTGAGCTCGTTAACGTATTTATGTTAGGCTATCTCGTAAGCAATGTCGTTCCTCGGCACTAATTTTTGTTATAAATATTATGACGTACATTTGTTTTTAATCATCGATATATCGACTGTTTGTTTTTACGATATTTTCTCATGTGTTAAATAATTTGATGGTTTATTTTTCAAAACAATAGTGGATGTTTTTAATGTTTTCTAAGGTGATACAGCGTTTAAAAAACTAAAAATAAAAATTGGAAACTCATACCACGTTCGCCACAACCAGTTACTACTTATTCCAATTATTATAACATTTTTTAATCGACAACAAAAATTCTACAATAATAGGCGCTTAAAATAAGCATTGAAGAAGATTTTTAGGTAAAAGCATCCGGAATTTTTTTTACTGTGTGTGATATAGCGATTGAAAAATTAAGAATTGGAAACTTATACCGCGTTCGTCACAACCAGTTACTATTTATTCCAATTATTATAACATTTTTTTCATAGACGACAAAAATTCTACAATAATGGCCACTTAAAATAAGCATCGAAGAAGATTTATACTTTTTATAGGTAAAAGTAAATTTTTTGAAGAAGGAATCGCAGAAACTACTTGAGAAATAAGAAAAAAATGAGGATAAAAAAAAAAGTAGAACTTCCATAGAAAATTATTTCACTTTCCAAGTATTATAAAAAGTAAAATAAAAGAAACATATTGTTAGTCACGAAGTATCCATCTTTGATATTTAGCGAATTTTGTGTACAATTTTAGATTTGAGAGTAAAGAAACTAGACAAAAATCTGCTTTATTTTGCAATAACGTATACCAGCATTTCAAACAAACCGGAATATAAAAACAAATTTATATTTCACATAAACAACATTAACATAAAAAAATAATTTTATGACCAATTTTATTTCCCAAAACCTAATAATAAAACAAACTTTAAACTCTTATTTCTTTATCTATTTCGTACAAAAACATGCATTTCCATAAACATCCGCAGTCTAATTACAAAGTCACTAGCAACTGATTCACACAAACAGATCGCAAACATCGTAAAAGCGAATCGAACAGAAAGAAAGATAAATGTACTGTTTGCAGTTTTCGCCTATCAAACATATCCTTTTCCAAGAGTATTTAAAAGTTTCACCAATGCCGCAGCTTCATCTAGTGCTCAATGATGACCCAATCCGGTATCGATGTATCATACCAGATTGGAACATTTACAAAACCTTGAGCTACGCTTTCAAACGATCAAGGCTTTCCGAAGTTAGCGTTAACCGTAGAATCGAACGCGCGGAAGCTACAGAAGCTTCGAAACGAGTTGTAAAAGAAATGGACACCGCTCTCGGTCCGTTTCAATTTGGCGCAAAGGACGCGTCGGTAAAAAGTGGGAAACCAAAGTTTCTCTTTGGTACAGAGAAAAGTTGGTACGCTGTAAAAGCAGATTAAGTGGTTCCTGAAACGTCGCGAATCGCTCGGGTTTAGACAGCGGCAGAAGGCGTTTCTCTCATTGTTGAAGAGAATCCAAGGCTCAGTCTGTCGATCGGTACGGATTTACCTTCTTTGTATACCAGACACGCACACGAAATACCCTTTACGACACACCTTCATCCCCTTGAGCCTTCTCCTTGCACGATTTATCGAGTACCGACACTGTCGTTCCCCGTTTATCTGTGTGTGGAGCTGCGAAAGTAGTCATAGTTGTGCCGTAAAAGCGACAAGGGACATAAAGTTGTCGCATGTGCATGTGTGTCCGCTTCGTGTCGCCTAGCCAAACGTCTCGATCATAGACGTGTGCCTGTGTTAATCGAACTTTGACGTTCCTAGGTCGACCTTGTGCTCAGCTCGGAGAAAGGCGGCGACTTGTCCGACTTCATTACGAACGGAGAATGGTACCTGATTGGTAAGTAAACTCTGAAAGTAAAATTGTTTAACAGTAGGTTCACGGGCATCGATTGGATCATTTCGATGATCCATTCGAATTTCTCGATAACTAAATTTGTTTTATTATTATCATCAATGAAACTAGTAACCAAATTAAGAAAATTGCATACCAGAAATAGAAAAAAATATGATCCATTGTAATATTATTAGTCCATTTTACTTGAAATAAATAAATTTCTATTAGCAGAGATCTGTTTAGTACATTTTTCGTATACAAATTTCATTTCGAGTTCACATTTTCCTCACGCATGATCGTTAAAGATAAACACGAAATCTGAACTGCGTCAGATTGACGAATTCCGTAAATCTAGTGTTAACGCGTTGACTGCCATGGGTGCCACCGGTGGCCAGCGACGCGACCAATTGTAAAATACAGGTAACCCTCCTATAACACGGTATATTGGTTCCTAGAAAATGCCGTGGTGTGTGAAACCGTGTTGTATGAGACCCAGAGCCAGTACAAAAGGGAGGGTTTACGTTCCGAAAACTTATTAAGAACAAATATTTTTTCTAATTCTACATAAGTAACTTAATTTTGATTAAAAACATAAATGTATGCACAAGCGTGAGACACTTTCGTTTTCAGGCCACGGAGATAAAAAGAAATACTTTCCGCAAAACTGTATCTTTAAGAGGACAAGCCTCGCCGCGGCTATAGAAGTACAGTGTTGTACAAAGGTTTTTGCAATTTTCTTATCGTGTTAGAGCGAAATCGTGTTATAGGATGCCCTGTTGTAGGAGGGCTACCTGTACATAATTATAGTAAATATCGATACCAATAACTTTTTAAATAACACCACTGTTACTATAATGGTTCGAAGAAATTAATGCCATTCAGAACACGCAAAAATAATTTTATTAATACAAGAAAAATATACGTATTATTTTTTTCGACATAATATACATCGCTTAATAAGAAATGGACACGAGATCTCTTGCAATATTGCAACCATGTTTAGAACCATTGACCCATTTGCATCGAGAAGTGGGAATATTCGCGCTTCGTAAATTATAGCAAGGATTAAACGTACTTTTGGGAAGCGGTCCTGTTCCATGGAAATGAATTTTTAGATTGATTCACGGTTTTATCTGGTTCTCAGACTTTTTGGAAATTCTGGAACAGAGACCCGATTTAAATATGGAACGCGCGTGAAATTATGTGGAACGTGCCAGGAATGAGAGGGGAATAAATTTTTTGAACAGCTAAGATCTGAATGGCGCAAGAAATGCCGTATGAATGTATTAAAAAAATATTCTGCGTCTTTTTGGAGAAAACTTCCGCTGTAGAGAAAACGAAAGAAGGTTGTGTAGTGGAAAATATTGGTTGTTCCGGGCTAATAAATATTTTTTGACGTGATTATTAGTTATTAGAGTTTAGCGAGATACTCAAGATGACCGTAGGTATTCCTAATTTGTTTGTAAAATAAGAAAATGTGCTTTTGTTAAGTGGTATGATTTTCGTCTTATGGTAAAAATGAGAAACAATCTTGTTTTTTACTTTGTTTATTAGTCATACGATATTTGTTAATGTATCAATAGTCGTGAAATTTTTTTTTTTCTTTACAGATAGATTGAACTTGGTTTTCTTTAAATGCCAAAGGAAATAAAAGTCCATGTAACTTGAATATTTTCAAATTTTTTGTGCGTTGAAGTTTAGCTACATATAACAGAATACAAATTCTTAAAGTGAAATGTAATTTCAATGTAATCTTTGCATAATAGTAACACGCTTCAGCGTTCAACAGTAAGTAGAACAGGTATATCATATATCAGACAACTATTAAAGTTAGCCTGAGAACAAGGAGTACAAGTCAATAACTGTGAAGCTACTAACAAGTAACTCAAGTCAAACACTTTAGAAGACACAGAGATCAGAATATATTAAGAACAAGGATAATGCACAAAAATATATGATTATTATTTATCCTGCTGGTCCTCCTCAGGTCTATATAACCTGAAATGAAGTTTACTTTTAGATAAAAAGACTTTGCTCTTTAAATATTTCTTTATTAGATTTATTGTATTTAATTGTTGTGATTTACTTTTTTAATCTCGTGTATTTTGTAAGGCTAGAATGTTTGAAAGTTAAAAAAAGAAACGTTAAAGGGATACTAATGTGTAACGTAACTGAGGACAGCAGGATTAAGTTGATAAAAACTCGAGAAAAATTTATTCGGCATTGATATGACTAAATGAAGGAAATTTTGCATATGAAATAAATAATCTTGTTTATTTTACAGTACAATTCCTTGATAAAATTTAATTTTATTTCATCATTGCTGTTGATAAAACTAGTAACAAAATTAAGAAAATTTCATACCTAAAATAGAAAAAAGCCATGTGTATTTTACAATACAATTTCTTGATAACAAACTTCAATTTTATTTCATCATTGCTATCAATAAAACTTGTAACCAAATTAATAAAATTGCATACTAGAAATAGAAAAAAAGCCATCATGTATATTTTGCAATAGAATTTCTTGATAACAAACTTCAATTTTATTTCATCATTGCTATCAATAAAAGTGGTAACCAAATTAATAAAATTGCATACCAGAAATAGAAAAAAAGTCATCGTGTATATTTTGCAGTAGAATTTTTTGATAACAAAGTTTATTTTCATTTCATCGTGCCTATCGATAAAATTGCTAACCAATATTTTTAAATATTCAATTAATTCCTATGAAATTAAGCTAAAAGGTATTGCTAACATCGGACGTAAGATAATTGATTACAGCGTACCGTGAATGTGTTTCGTTCCTACTGTAACTTACGTTTGTCCACGAGAGACAGGGTAATGTACGATAATCCCTGCTAATTTGGGAATCTGTTTGTAGTGTACTTTACGGAATTACGCTGTTGCAGGCACGAAAAGGAATGGAATTACCAGTAGTATGGATTTAGACAAGTAAAATTGACTCACAATGCCTTTATCCAAATATTCTGTTATTGGTTTATTGAAACAGCAGCATATGTACGTTTCTGTATTTACATCAGGCGATACATCCAGTTATGTTTTTACACGATAAATACATTTCCAGGGAACACGTGTAAAAACAAATACCCTATTTACATAAAAAAAGAAGATTAATTCTAGATTCAAAAAATCAGCAAAATCAATACAATAAACTATATAAAAATTCATGTTAAAAATACGTTTTTCTTTTAACAATTATGTAAGGGTAAGAGAGAGAGAGAGAGAGAAAGGGAGAGAAACGGAAGGAAACGGAAGACACTAACACTTTTTCGGAAGTTTTATCAGAACGATCGAACTCTGGCACGTGAGATTATATGGTTTATTATTAAAAATTACTTAAGTTCAAATATTATTATTAATCAATACACGGCTCTCCACGATACTCTCTTCCCTCGCGACACTCGTACAACAAAATCCTCGCGCCCTGAACATTCACTCTGACAGTGTCTCCATAAAGACTCACCAATGGACACTGTCTGATGAACAATAACTATTTATTGACTAATAACTATACTCAATATTACAATGCTCTCTAATTCTCTCAACTCGATTCACTCTTCTTGACTCACTCTTCTCGATTCTCGACTCTCGACCCTTCTCTGACTCTCCTTGACTCAACTCTGACTAACCTCTGACTAACCCCCACGCGCATTTTCTTCATTCATTTATTCCCTGATTCTCTCTTCTTCTATTTCTCAATCTCTTTCACTCTGCTCAGGCATTCCCAGAAACTCTTCGGTCACACGATATTCCCTGTCACTCGGTCGAAATACTCTTTTCTCGCGCGTCTATCGCTCGGCCCAAACACTCGTCTCTCGCACGTCTATCGCTCGGCCCAAACACTCATCTCTCGCACTTCGATCACACTGTCCCAAACACTCTTTATTCACACCTCTATCACTCCAGATTAAACACTCACACCTCAGACTTACCATTCCCACAATAATGGGGTTGATTTCACTTCGAACGTGTAAAATTATATTAATACAAGTTTTTACAAGGTTGATTCTTGAAAGTTACGACGTTTCTGGCAATAAATAAATAAACCTTTAATTTTTATCAAAATCTTACACACCAAAGTGTTACCTGTAGATGTCTGACATTATTTCTACCTGTAATGTCGTTTTCATGTCTTGAACCCATTCTCACACAATGTCTCTCGTCTTAGTGAAAATTCTCTTATTTGCACTTACGCCGTACAGCGTTCTTTAACAATATTTCAACGAGAAAGCCAATTTTCAAGCGCCCACGCTGAAATGCATTTTTCGCCGGGCTCCGTTTCGGCACGCGATACTCGCGTCGCCGACGCGTGAAGGAATGCTGATGGAAGTCGTTAGGAAGCCACTTCCGCGGTACTGTGATCCCAAAGACGTTGTCGCGCGACAAAGATTTCACGGGATTCTGTCTCGCACGAACCATGAACTTGCCAACCGATGTGGCAGTTGAACGACGTCGAATCCTTTCAGGAGTTCTCGATTTCGCGCCGATGTCTTCGACCAGGTGTCCCGTTGTGGCTTTACGACAGTTTCTTTTCACTTTGGCACCACCGATCACCTCTCCCGTTCTTCTTCCCGGCCCTTGCGCAGAGAAAATATAAGGCAGAGACTGTCATTTGAATTCGGTCCACGAACGACCGCGCAGACGATCGCCCTGCGAGCATTCCGTATGAAAATGTGCAGCCTGGAATGCGAAATGCGAGTAGTGAAAAATGAATATTGACAAGAATCTTGGCATATTCGCAGAGCGACGTAAAAAAAAATAAACTCCTTTTTCATTGCACGTTCCGGAAGACCTCTCTCTCTCTTTGTGAGAGAAAGAATTTCACGTCGCATAATTTTTATCTAAATTTTATTTCTAAAATTTACCAGAACTTCGTGCAAAAGAAAAAGAAAAAAAAAATCCACAGAAAACTGCAAAACAATAAATAAAGTAAAAATTGCCAACGACAAAAACGCCCGTATCTCGGTCAGAAGCGCATTCAGGCAAGCAATTATAACTACACGTTGCTGCAACAAGGCAGTCAGAGATGTAGCTTTCGTAATTTTTGCGACCAGGATAAAAGCACCGCGTCAGAAATTAGCGTTTCGCCGGTACGAATGCGAGGCAAAAGTGCGCCAACGGCTCAGCAACAAGTGAGAAAGCTCTGTGCTTTCTTATCCGAATTATCGGGGTCGATCGTAAAAGAAACCGTTCGATTGAAAGTAATTAAAAGTCTCGTTCTCCTTAGCACGAGGCGTTAACGCGACTGCCTTGCTCTTTTGAACGTTTAAGTACACTTTTTCGATTGCTTTATGAAACTCCACGATCCTCGAACACGCGTGTCAGTCGTCGAGGTTAAACTGTTCCATAAAACGACGCAAAATTACGCTTCGTAAACGTTATGCTCGCACAAGTGTGTCGTTTCCTTTTTTTTTTCTCCGTCGCTGTTTGAGATTGGTCGAACGAAACAAAGAATCGGTCGACAGCGGGAAATTTTACGGGGTCGTAAACGACGTTGTAAGATTTCGAGCAGATGTAGTCGACTCGTAAAAGCGGTTATACAGAAATCACGAACCATCGCGGTCGTATTTCCGCGGTTACTTCTGTTATGACTGTGCTTGGCTATCTCGACGATGCGCGCCTGCACCTCGAAATTCGGAATTGCTCTGAACGGCTGTGTTGTACTCGAGAAGTTAGCGAACCGTGTAACTCGTGGTGGACTCGACCTGATCACGATTCAGAGCAAAAGGTTAATCTTTCGTAACCAAATTATTGTTTTCTGACTCGAGAAAAGATTTGCATAACGCGAAACTGGTAAATATTGTGGGAATGTTGGGTTGGTACAAGTAAAGTTTACTCAGTTATAAAATGTAACGAAGTCTTTAATACTACGATTATACTTTTTAGCTGTATCTCACGCACTTTCTCTATATTTTCTTCCAAACTCACTCTCAAACTCTATTCTCTTCCAAACTCACTCTCAGACTCTCTATTATCTTCTACACTCACTCTCAGACTTTATTCTCTTCCAAACTCACTCTCAGACTCTCTATTATCTTCTACACTCACTCTCAGACTCTCTGTTCCCTTCCAAACTTACTTTCAGACTCTTTGTTCGCTTCCAAACTCACTCTCAGACTCTCTATTATCTTCTACACTCACTCTCAGACTCTCTGTTCCCTTCCAAACTCACTCTCAGACTCTCTACTCTCTTCCAAACTCACTCTCAGACTCTCTATTATCTTCTACACTCACTCTCAGACTCTCTGTTCTCTTCCAAACTCACTTTCAGACTCTGTTCGCTTCCAAACTCACTCTCAGACTTTATTCTCTTCCAAACTCACTCTCAGACTCTCTGTTCTCTTCTAAACTCACTTTCAGACTCTCTACTCTCTTCCAAACTCACTCTCAGACTTTCTATTATCTTCTACACTCACTCTCAGACTGTCTGTTCTCTTCCAAACTCACTCTCAGACTCTCTGTTCGCTTCCAAACTCACTCTCAGATTCTATTCTCTTCCAAACTCACTCTCAGACTTTATTCTCTTCCAAACTCACTCTCAGACTCTCTACTCTCTTCCAACCTCACTTTCAGAGTCTCTATTATCTTCTAAATTCACTCTCGGACTCTATTCTCTTTCAATCTCACTCTCAGACTCTCTATTCTCAACTGTCCCACACGCGCATTTTCCCTAACCATATATTCCAACATTCTCTCTCTTTTCATTCCTTAATCTCTTTCTTTCTTTCTTTGTTTCTTTTCCTTAATGTTCCCTTGTAAGTTTCACGCGCAAACAAGAAGCGTCCTGTTCCACCTGTGGAACCAAGAAAGGAAAGCCGTCTGTAGTGTAGGAATAGTAGTATATATTTGAAATACTTTTTGCAGTGGTTGACTTAACTCTTTGCGGCACAGGATTTCAGATAATAAAATAGACCCATGTTGTATAGAAGTTTTATTGCGTTTTAAATGAAACAAAATTGGTATATTTTTACTAATAAAGGAATCACATAATGTAAAAACATAAAAATATAATAATAATCTAATTGAATTTGTTGTTATATGGTGGGATTTAAATAGTCCCACCGTGCCACATGGGTTCATGAATGGTACTTATTAACACGTTGACTGCCACGTCACCGATATTCGGGTGACAGTAAAATTTCTGATCGGGCCGCGTCACCCGTATTGGGGTGACGCTTATTTGACTACTTGCGAAGGATATTCGTATGCGTTTAAAAAGATATTTCGCTGAGGAAGTAACAAAACTATTGAATATTAATTAATATAAACTCTATTTATTAATATAAACTTAAATTTATAATCGAATATTCATTAATATAAACTATTGTTATAAAAGTAATACGAAAATGGTTTATTAAGAAAACTACATAGAATGTAAAACTTTAAAACATTTTATACAAAGCTGAGGCTGGTCGGGACGACTTGGACAATAAGTTGTTGTTTTTTGTAAATTTTTTCTTGTCTCTGATCGGCCCACTCGACCACTTTTATCCGCATAACACTGTTTGCACGCGCGTCTAATGCTTTCTCCGGAATCATTTTTCCGAACGGCGATATTGTGCCGACTCTGACGACGTCCAGGATTTATTGTATTTTCAGTCAACCCTAATAATTTTGCAGCTAATAATTCCCTAAATCTTCTAATATTTACATTCTTCTTCGCTGCAATTTTGTAATACCATGGAAACGAAAGAAGCGAGAGATTATTCTTGCGACAAACAGCGAATCGCATTCTTAAAATATCAGTGAGAATACCCAGCAGAATACGCTTCGTACAGCGGTACGCGTGGCCTGAAGGAGATTTTACCGTAAACGCGCGTGGCAGTCAACGTGTTAAACCACATACTTTCCGTTAAGTCGAGGTGGAACTAAAAATGTCCCACCATGCATTACGGCGCATCAAAAAAATGGGACACTTTTAATCCCAGCGTGCCCCAAAGAGATTAAACATAACCAATATTCGAACAGTATCGACAGCGCGTGTAACACAGTTCGATCCGCTTCTGTTACAGGAATGCCGGGCAAGAAGAACACGATAACGTACCAGTGCTGTCCGGAGCCTTACGTCGACGTCACCTTCACCATACAGATCCGCAGGAGGACACTGTACTATTTTTTCAACCTGATCGTGCCGTGCGTCCTGATATCCAGCATGGCCCTCCTGGGCTTCACGCTGCCGCCAGATTCCGGAGAGAAGCTCACCTTAGGTAACGTAACTCGTAGCATGCCTTGCCTGCCAGTATCACACCAGCCAGACAATACACCTTGTTCTTTTAGTTTCTCTTCTTCCGTTGGTTCTTTCGACTGTCACACACGATACGTATACTCTGTCTGTCTATCTATCTATCTATCTTTCTCTCTGTCTATCTCTCTTTGTATATGTATGTATGTACACATACACTTGGAGTCTTGCGACTGTTTGATTGATTTAGTCGGATTATGTTTCTATGATATACTAACATTGACCACCTATCGCCACTGAACGCTGACTGTCCCGCGTTTGTTTCGTTTCGAACGACGAGAAAAGGAAGTGAAACGAGATCGACCCATCGATCTTTGATCGCACGGACGGCCGGACGACATTGCGAATGCAACACGTCGGACGACGTTTTCGACGTTCCTTTCGTTTCTCTGATTGATCATAGATACGGGTTTTCAACGGTTCCATCTTGTCTCGTTCGGTGAAAGAGACGCCAAGTCAGGGAAACTTGCAAGTTTCGCGAACTTTCCAACCGGTCGACGAAGATAGTAGTCCTTTTAATCTCGAAGGGAAAAATCTGGTTTAATTTTCGAACAGATCCATTTCTTTCTTTCTTCGATCCGATCGCCGATCGGAATCGGACTTTCGGACTCGTGTTCCGCTTCCGCAACTGTCTGGTTCGTTTCATCAATCTTGGTTCCCATGGAATCGACCTGATATCGAGCTTCTTCGATGTTTGACTCCGTTTCATTAACGCTTCAAGATAATTGCGTTTGTTCCGGGACGAACGAAAATTATTGTCGTATTATTTCGAGTTACATTTTAATACGCGACCTTGGAATCCATTTTTGTAGGCGCAATATTAAATTCAATATTGAGTTTAAAGAAAGCTTAAGAAGAAATTGTGGTCTTAAGTATGTCGATAATATCGATAATGTTAGAATTATATACGAAGATATTTTATTTTTTTATGTAACATCTTACTTTAATAATTGTTCGTTTGGAAATATTTTTAGGGAATAGTAAAACATGGCGCATTGCGACGAAAATCTGGCGAATTTGTATTCTGTACTTTACATACACTTCTCGAGGTGTAAAATTCAACGTTTAATTTTCACGAACCGGAATTACACGTGTAATTCTGATGCATACCTTCTCATTTGCAAAAGTATGCAATTGTATTCGGTATTTTCCAAGAATACGTAACCTATTTTTCATAGGTACATTGTATCGGTTGTGTTTGGAGGAAAGAAGAAACGTAAAATGGGAAAAATATTGAAGTTCGATCCTTGATTGGGGATGTGTGTGTTCCGTGGTAATTTGAAACTTAATATTGTCACAATTTTTGGCAATTGTTACAACATGTATTGGAACGAAGATACAAAATTAATATAACCGTGTATGCGACGGTCCATTAGCCATTTTTATTTTTCTAGTTTTGATATAGATGAGAACGTGGAAAATGGAGAATCGATGAATCAGAAAATTATAAACTATAAATTATAAATTATAAATTACAAGTTATAAGTCTGTGTGCAAATTATTTTTTATTAGAATATTAGATTAATAATAGATAATTAGATTATTTCTTTTTATAAAATTTGTATCTATTTTTCAGGCATGAGGGAATTTGAATACATATTTATTATATATTTTTTAATACATATTTAGTACACATTTAGTACACATTTTATAAGTGTAAGTTTTCAAATTCTTGATTAAATGATTAATTCATTATACTAATTCTATTAATAAGAAAATAATCTATCAGCGTAAAAAAAAAAAAATGAATAAACTACACAAATTTTCTTGTCGATTACTAAATCTGTTCAAAGTAAATACTCGAAAAGCACAGGAAAAGGAATAAAATAAAATAAAATAAAAAACATCAACATTCCACGTCGCTAATTAAAGATCGAACAATCTCCACAGAACTTAACACGTTCGCGGACAGGAAAAGTTTGAGCGAGGTGCAAAAATTGACATTTTATTTTTAAATTGGTTGTGATATCCAAAACTTGATTAAACACATTTTATAAGGGTAGTCAGATTATCATATTTTAATCGCTATATACAATGAAACTTAAGATTAATAATAAAATTACAACTTAAGGTTACATAAAATTAAATTAAAAATTAGTCTTTAAGATTTGAATGCTATAGCATTCATGTCATTCTGCATCATCATGAAAATGAACGCTACAGCATTCACGTCCGCGAACGTGTTAACGTACACGATTTTAACACTAGATATACGGACCATAGCTGGATCGTTCCGATGGGTACGTTAAAACACAGTTTTGTTTTAACAATATTAGTTAATCTTATTTTAAATTAACAAATTGTTGTCACTGGAGGAATATTTATCACATTTTCGTATATAAATTTCATTTTGAATGTACATTTTCCCCGCGTGTGCTTGTTAATCTTAAGCGCGAAATTTGAAATCCGTCAAATTGACGGGTTCCGTAGATCTAGTGTTAAAATAGTGTCGTAAGAAATAAACCGCACGGTTTTATTTCTTGGACCATCTTATTTCAAAACCGTGCAAAAAATAAGCTGGATGCACCTACTCTGTCCAATTTAAAATCGAGGAACGCATAGAATGCGCGAGTCAGCTAGCTTCTGTATTCTTCGACCGTCGATACCACAAGTACTGGATTCCCTCGTAAAACGGTGATATCTATGGGAGGACTATGTTCCGACAATATCTCGAGCTGCCTTAGATTCAACCACCATCGTGGCCAGCTCCCGTCGGGAGCGTCGCGCGATCTCAATTTTGGATAGGGTGCATTCCGCGGATTACAACAGGGAAAATCTGCACGGTGCAACGGTGCATTATGCACGCTGCAACACTAAAGTTCGCCGCGGTCTATCAATGCTTGATAAGGCTGCAACGATTTACTCCGAAGTACGTCTTCTGAGCTGGACGCGGCTGACTTTGTAGTCGCCAAAGCGCGGACAGGTGGTTAATTATTAGCGAACGTACGTTGGGTCGTGAAGTGTTTTTTGGGACATCTCTGAGAGGAGGTTTTGTTCGTCCGATGACTGGACTGCGAATTTTTATGCGTGTGGTAAAAGCACGTAATGAGCGAAGATATATAAATGAATGAAAAATGTACGCTCTCGCCCATAAGTCATTGGAGTAAGTTTTTAACAAAATTTTTTTTGAAGAAGACTCTCGGTAAAATCTTAACCCTCTATAGGCCGAATTTTGTCTGCTTATTGGAGAACAAATTACGATTGATTACAGTTTTTCAGTTTGATTTGAAAATGTTTAAAGTAATAATTTGTATGGAAGGATCGTAGTATCGCTACAGTAATACAGTAATCGAGTTTAATAGCACAGTGATAGCTAAATAAAATTAATTTTTTAAAATGTAGATACATTAGTTTGTAACTTTTAAGTGACACGGTTCCATAGAGGGTTAAAAAGACAGTGTGAATTAAAGTTCTGTGTAACGTAAACGATTAGAGAATTGCAGGTTCGTTTAATAATTGTAACGTAAATTTTTCTTTATTCCAAATTTTTTATTCTAAATTTTTATTCTAAATTTTTATTCTAAATTCTTTATTCTAAATTTTTATTCTAAATTCTTTATTCTAAATTTTTATTCTAAATTTTTAATCTACGCCAACGCGGTTCGTAGCTTTCATTGGAGGTTCACAACATTTTGAGCTATAACAATCTTTTAGTTTGTGAGTTTTGAGAATTACTTGCCTTCGTAGCTGCTGGTTCCGCGTCTGTAGTATGGCTAAAAAAATTATTAAGGATAGTAACCTCTTGTCTTACGATTTTCGTAATATCCATACTTGTTAACGCGTTAAGCTCCACGCTGGATTCTGCGGACCGACGCTGAAATTGTCGTTTAGGCGTCGCTTGTTTTAGAGGACTGATAGTATCAGTTTCAAAAAATAATATCTTATATTTCATTAGTGGATTCGATTAACCTTCTATAGCCCGAATTTTGTCTGCTTATTGGAGAAAAAATTACGATTGATTACAGTTTTTCACTTTTATTTGAAAATGTTTAAAGTAATAATTACTGTAGATGGATCGTGATGTCACTACAATAATACAGTAATCAAATTGCATAGTGCAGTGATAACTGAACAAAATTAATTTTGTTAAATGTAGATACATCAGTTTGTAACTTTTAAGTCATACGGTCCCATAGACGGTTAAATAGGATTAAACAAAGATACCACTTTCTTTTGCATGGTTTTACAATTTTCTTCTTAAATTCTTAACCATTTTGCGACCAAATGTTTTTAAATTAGTATCACACGACACAGCTTAACGGAAAGTCGACCGAAATGGGCGTTGCGTTTAACGTGTTAAGGGTCCTTTGACTTATGGACACGAGTGGAGTACTCGTATTTACTGAATAAAATAGTTGCCTGACGGTTTCTATTTTTTTAATTACATTCCTGGAAATATGAATTCGCATAATAATTCGCAGTCTACCGATGACTCTTGCGTTATTGTTCTGATTCGTGAACAGAAAAAGTTGTGGTAGGAGGTCTAGGAATTATTTATATTGTCAAATACTCGGTTTTGGAAGCGATAGGAGTTTAAGTGATACATTAAATTCTGTTGCAAACTCGTAGTATTTAAATATCATATTATTAGTATATTCTTCTCAGAAAGAATATTTCAACAAGTTTTTTCTGTAGTATTTCTTCCGTAGCTTAAAAATTGCAATTGCAATTGGTCATTGTTCAGGTCTTTAGCGTAGTCCCCATTCGTACATTTAACATTAATCGTATCTCACTGATTAAAAAATGTACAGTCGTTCCTTCATCATAACTATTTTCTCAATTTAATAAATTAATCTTTTCTAACAATTGCATCTTATGAAAAAGTGCTATCCATCAGTTTTGTATACCGCTATACATCAAATGTGATGCATACAATTTGGCAAAAACGAAAACTGTGTATCAAATCTGATCCACGGGACATACAGTGCTGGACATAATATTTACAATTATTCTGATCGATAAATAACTTCAGAAAATAAAATTTGCAAATATTTATTATATAATATATCTATGTTGCTCAGTCTTAAATTGTGATTTGAGATTGTGCAAGATTTATAAGCGTGCTCACAATTTAATCCCTTTAAATTTGATGAGCTGTTTACTTTCCTTATTATAAAAATAATTCTATTATAATTTAAGATTATACACATCAAATCAATTATTCAACGAATCAAATAAACAACAAAATCTATAATAAATATTTGCAAATTTCTATCTTTAGTAATTATTTACTGATCAAAATAATTACAAATATGTAACGATCCCACAATTTTGTCCAGCACTATATTTCCACACAAGAAATAAAATTACTGCTATATTAAACATATATTAAAAACTATGATGTTCTGTTAAAAGAAAAGTCCAAACCTGCTTTACACCTCTACATCCATATAAATGTAAGCGCAGAATATAAGAACAATTTATCGTTCCAAATACTGTTATGTCTCCTTTTACTACTGCAGTTTCACTTAAATAGTCCATACAAACTCTACGAGGCACTTAAGACGGTGTAACAACGTATCAGATAACTGCAGAAATGAATAAGCTATAAAAGAAAGAAGAGCAGTAGAAAATTTATATTATCGGAAGAAAATTAAAGAACCGAAGCAATCATCCAAAATTCATTTCCAGCCTAAAAGTCACACTGTCCTATTAAATTCGTATCTTCGTCAAACGCGCCAATAGAAATATCGACAAGTTGTCCTAATGCAACGCTTCATTCGCCATAAGCTAACCGGCGCAATGGCGAACGCGTGAGGAACTACAAAACTCTTCCAAAGAAGGAAGCACCGCTTGCTCTTTAGTTAACGAGTTCTTGAAAAGTGAAACTCACGTTGGCCGCGCAAGTTTGGGGAACTTGAAGGTAGACGTCAGTTTTCATAGGTCAAGTCAAAGGCTAATTATACGAAGCTACTATACCAGCTTGCTCCGTTTGAAAAAGGAATCTCATCGAGTTGTTCGCAGTTCAGTCTTTCGCATCTATATTTCCTACGATGCATTCATTTGTGTTGTTTCGTTTCCCTGGGTATCTTTCGAACAGAGCTGTTTATTTATGAAATCACTGATTATCTGTGTACTTGTGAGATACTGGGCAAAAATTACCCGATCTTATGAATATTTGAATAAATAAGATGGTCGGGAATCTTGATTAAATTTATCCTATTTATTATCAGTTAACCTCTTACAAGGAAACACGTCGAACTGTCCGTTTCCGATTTCCATGAAACTTGGTGGATACATAAAGCAGGTGAAAATAAGGGACACGTGTAAGAGTCGCCAGTACCTGCGACGGGACGGCGCCACTAGATGGGCCTCTTGAGTGGTGGTGTGAATGTATTTATGGTTGCAAGTGAGACTGATCCGGGTATGTTTGGAAAAGTGTGACCGTGGACGAATCTTGGGTGGTCGAAAGAGTGTTAGCGAAGAGTGAGTGTCTGGGTTATGTCTAGGATATGTTTGAAACTGAGAAACTGGGCCGTGGGAATGAAGTCTACGTGACTGCGTGATTGGAAGGTATGGATGCGAAGATTTTGAGTGCGAGTGAAAAAGGGATGTACGTGGAAAAAAGATAGAGCGATTGAGGGATGTGTATTTAAGTGAGTGAATGTTCGGGGCGCGAGGATTTTGTTGTAAGAGTGCGGTAAGGAAAGAGAGTAGCGAGGAGAGCTATATATTGATTAAGAGTATTATTGTCGAACTTCA
>SMSQ01004850.1:33030-43662 GCA_019453375.1 Ctenoplectra terminalis | reverse complement strand
ATTATCATCGTTTTCGAATAAATAAAATTTAATAAGTACAATTATCACCATTTTCGAATAAATAAAAATTAATAAGTACAATTATCATCATTTTCGAAGAAATAAAAATTAATAAGTACAATTATCACTATTTTCGAACAAATAAAAATTAGCAAATACAATTATCATAATAACAATTATTATTATTATAATAATCATAATAATTATTATTTGCAAATTCAATTACAATAATAATAATCATAATAATAATTATCTGCAAATAAATAAAAATAAATAAATAAAATTACCATCACACACCCATCACAAAAAAAAAGAAAAAAAATTGTAAAATACAAACCACACGATTCTCTTCACCATCAATTAATTCCAACCGATCCAAACGATTCGAAAATTTCGTTGAGCAACCAGAAATTAGTGGTCTTGATCGCGAAACAGAGAGACGCGAGGAAAAAAGAAAAAAAGATGGACGTTGGCTAAAGAAACAGGAAGATTTAGATCTATCGTAGAAACGGAGAGGCTTAATAGACAATGAAGATGAGCGGCGTCGATAAGACGTTACCGCAGGAATCCCTTTTCCAGTTTTCTCTCGTCGCTCCTTTGTTGAAAGTCCGTCCCGATGAATTCGTCGTAATTACAACCTGGTATAGTACGCGATTCGCAGTTGCGTAAGCTCGGCTCTTATACCAGTAACCACGTTGTTATGCCGCGATGAAAAGCATTTGGTATGGTCGAACGGTTAAAACGGTCGGCAGTTTCCACGATTCGGCGTGAAATCGTTCGAATAAATCTTGTTTTAAGAAGCTAGCAAGCTTGGAACGATTCGATGGCCGTCGGCCATGTTGGCTCTCGTAGGGACCATCCGCGTTGGATGGGTAATTTACGCTTCCTTTCTCCTCGTTGGAATTCATCGGAACGTTTGTCGGCTTCCAGGAAACGTTCCAACGCGTTCCATTTGGAAACGCGAGGCTTTTGTACTTACTGTGCGAGTCTCGCGAGTAGTCTCGCCGAACAAGATATCGTAGGTTAACAGGTTGAATGCCATGGGGGTCACCGGTGACCGGCACTCGACTTGGCTACAGCGCCATGGGGGCGGCCACCGGTGACCGGCGATGCGACCAATAGTAAAATACATAATTAGAGTAAATATCGATACTGATCAATTTTCAAGCAACACCACTTTACTATAATGGTTTGAAGAAATTAATGCGGTACAGAACATGCAAAAGTAATTTTATTAGTACAAGGAAAATGTAGATATTATTTTGTTCAACATAATGTACATCGCATGATAAGAAATTCATGTTGGCGCCATGGGCAAACTACCTAAAATACGCGTGGCAGTCAACCTGTTAACCGTTTGAGTCCCAAGGGGTATTGAGAAAACACTGTCGAAAAATCCGGAACAGCGGAACCGCGCTTTCTCTGAACGAGTACGGAAAGACCCAGGCGACGCGATAGCGCTTGTCTTAATCCATTGCGAAGAAGAAAAATTATAAGTGTTACTCTCCATTTAAATTGTTCGTAACAGAAAAAATATTTTTAACTTGTAATTCGTTATTTTATGAAATACATCTGTATTATTGTATACGCGTACTGTAAGTTTATAAATATTTCAAGTTTTGTTCGATAAAAATGATTGACAAGATAACAGTGAAATACAAAATGTTTTATCTGTATTATTTACATTAAGAAAAGGAGCTGTACGATGTACGTGCGTCAGTAATCAGGAAATCTGTTAGGTTCGCTTTTCATTATGCGCGCAACAATTAAGGGCGATCGGCAATTCTTTTTTTACGCGCTCTGGAGCATTCCACTCCGAGCATTCAGCGAAAATACATCGTTTTGTATACGGTCAATAAAGTTTGTTACTTTGCTGGTTTGTAGAGGACCTCGAATTGTCGGTTTTTAAGAAGCGTTTCCAACGCGTTCCATTTGGAAATGCGAGGCTTTTGAAAGAAATGCGGATTTGATTGGTTAATGTGTAATAGATCTACCTTCTTCAAACACAGTTACAAGATTAAGATATTTTTGTTATTCGTCGAAACGATCGTATCTATCCGTGGGATTATACAGGGTCTCCCGAACGAAATGGAGAACCTTCGAAGGGGTGATTTCTGAGATGATTTCTGAGATGATTTCTGGTGAAAGGTCATGAAGATGACTACGTTTCGTTTTAACACGATAAGAGAATTTACGAAAATTTTCTTATAACACGTGTCCTCTGCGACACGGTTTCGCTCTAACCGCATAGTATTATGTTAGTGGCATCTGTTATTAAATTATTGTTGAGGTTTCCAATATATCTGATTTATAGACAAATTGTACGCGGTAGCTTCACGTATGGTATAGAGGAATGGTATGGTCAGTCGGAGGAAGTAAGTGAATCGATTGATCGAATTACCTGAGCGGGTCTGGAACTTGGACCTTTCGCTCGTTGGGAAATTGCTCTATTAATTAAAGTATAGTTGAATCTACAGATGAAGAAGTAGGAACATTTTATAACTCTTTTGTGCCATCGGTGATAATGGTCATTACTTGAGTAAAAAATTAGAAACCTTTTTCTGCACTCTATTCGTTACTTTTTCTAAGATAGTAAAAGAATTCTTAAATAGGAAAAGAATTCTTATTTAACGGTTAATAATTGTTTTCTATATTTCAACTATACCTGTTACTAACTTAATAATAGTACTAATCTTCTGCGCTTAGAATTTTTTAATTTGTAAAAATTTCCAACCATTCTTTACAATCAGAATTGTAAGAAAAAATATGCGAAAGAATATTTATATGTTTTATAAAATATGCAAAAAAATATTTGTATATTTTATAAAATGTGCAAAAGAATATTTATATATTTTATAAAATATGCAAAAACAAATATTTGTATATTTTATAAAATTTTCAACGAAACATTTATATATTTTATAAAATGTGTACAGAAATATTTATATGTTTTATAGAATATGCAAAATGCTATAAAAATCGAAGTGTATCAGTTACTGTCGATCCTTGCACTAAAGTTCACCAAAGTGCTGCAGTAAAATATTTAGTATCCTCGTGTTTGCCGAAGAAACTCGCGCAGGATGAAAAGTGGTCCAGTGGCCAAAAACTTGGAAGGCGAAAGTATACGCGAAAGAGAAGAAAGTCCAGTCGATGAATACTCTAAGTGGAACGGACGACACATCGATGAGGACGCGGGAATCGTGCTCGTCCGAGTGGGGTACGTGAGAAAGGAAGTTCGATCGTTCGGATTGTATTTTTTTCCTGCCGATTGTTCCTCTGTGAGAGATGGAATTGCAGATTACCGATTATCGTGAAAGTCTTCGCGATAATGTTTCGCTGTTTATCTTTGAATATTATATAATTGTTGTATTAGAGAGAATAAATAGGATGATGGTATAACAGATGAGCATGTTATGACATAAGTTATTGATAATCGCGGATAACGTCGTGTGATGGGAATGATATATTGTTTTACACAAGCTAGTTTATCGTACAAACGTCTGTTGCGTGAAATAATGGGAAAAGAAAAACAAGTTTCAAGGAGACTCGTGTTTTAATGCCACTTTTAGAGACCATATTTTTGTCGTTTTAACATAAGTTCGTAATTTGACTAATTAACAAGGTTACTGCAGTTGTTACGTAAAATATATTCTTCCTCCCTTTCCTTCTTTCCACGTATAGCTTCATTTTCACCATACACAAGCTTGAAACGGTATGAATGCTCGGTAAACTTTTCAAGTGTGACACTGTTGCCCCCAAACGGCCGCCATCTTGATTACCACTGGACAGCAGAACCTTGGAAATCATCCTACCTAATTAATCAGATCGAACACCTATTCACCAATAATTCTAGATTCCAATCTGAATCAACTAAATATTCACAAACAAAATTTCATCTTCCAGTTTCCACTTAATAACTTTAAACCCTACCGACCTTAACACTAGAACTACCGACGATGAAAACATACTTATTTCTACCGAAAAAATCATAATGAAAGGTATATAAAAAAATACGCAATGCAAGGGAACCGGAGCTTCGACGTGAGATGTCATAGTTAATTTATAAAATTTCTGTAAAAAATTACGAACGAGTCATTTTGACCGCTTTGGTAGTTCTAGTGTTTAATTCACCTATCCACCAATAATTCCGATCTTCAATACTAATCAACCACCAATATTATATTATACAATATTATATTACATTATTCACCGACTAAATTCTATTAAATTTAACTCTCAATGGCTCTGTGTGACTTAAAAGTTACAAACCAATGTATCTATTAGGTTGGAAACTATGAAACGGCCGTTTTTTGTTTAGCCTGTGTTCAGCCGCGACCGAGAGAGATACATCGTAACGTGCGCTCGATATTTTTATTCATAAAGCTTAAATGTATTCCTCTTACTCATTTTGTAAAATGTTTTTCGCGTTTGTACCCCATTTTTATTTTATTTTTATCCCAAACCAGATGGAAACAAAACGCGATTTACATCTACTCTTCTTGTACGAGTTTAAATTAAATCGTACCGCGGCTCAAGCTTCGAGAAATATTAATCAGGCGTTCGGAGATGGATCCACCGAGGAAAAAAATGCTCGATATTGGTTCGAAAAATTTCGTTCTGACAATTCGAGTATCGTGAATGAGCCTCGAGGAAGACCACCGGCCCGTATTGATAACGAGGAATTAAGGACGACCGCGGAATCCGATCCACGCAAAACTAGTCGAACACTTGGGTCTGAACTAGAAACTAGTCGTACAGCTCTGTTAAAACATTTGCGCGCGATAAATAAAGTCGAAAAAATTGAACATAGCTGAAGACAGACTAAAGAAAAAACGACCGTTTCATAGTTTCCAACCTAATAAAAGAAATCGTGCAACCATCTTGAAACTAACCTGGATATCACCAATCATCCAGGCTTTCAACCTAATCTAACGAAATGAAATCGACAGGCAACTAATAGGTCTTAATCCAAGCAATTACCGTGGCAGCGGGTGTTTTCTCCACGGGACACCCTCTCGAAACGAAAGTCTCGCGAGCAAAGACCGTTGGAACAGAGTTCGAAGTAGAGCGTGAAACAACGAAGGCCGCCAATGTGGCATTTTCGCGTGTCGTTTCCTCGATCGGGTTATGGCACGTCGGCCATTCGATTGGCCACGTGTCGTTTCGTGTCTGATTGACCGGAGGATCGAGTTGACTGGCGTGCTATCAGGTTTTTGTTCATCTGGAACCGAGTGAACGGGCTAGCGATCACGCCGCCATGTTTTCTTTCGTATTCTACGATCGCGTGCGCGTTCTTTGTACGCTGCAAAGGGTATTTCGATTTAAAAATATCGAACATGAACTTTGGACAGGGATGCGGAACGGGTTGGTGCGTGAAATGAATCGGGGTCGATCGGTGATAACGATTGGTGGTGAGTGGAGTATACAGAGAGATATTTGGATCTCTTTGTAGGAAGAATTTTATTCTAGAGACTTTTAGAGAAAAATATTTAGTGTATTATGTTAGGGTTTGGGAGGTATTTTTAAAATTGCATTTATTTGAGGAGATTTGTTTAAAGAAAATGAAAATAAGGTTTCTTTAAAATGAAATTAAAAAAATATCTAATTTCTTAGAATAAAAAGTAAAAGATAAATAAAAGTATGATTTCTTTGTAATGAAATTTAAAAAATATCTAATTCCTTAGAATAAAAAATAAAAGATAAATAAAATTAAGGTTTCTTTGAAACAAAATTTAATAAATATCTAATTCCTTAGAATAAAAAATGAATAATGAATAAAGGTAAGGTTTCTTTGAAATAAAATTGAATAAATATCTAATTCTTCAGAATAAAAAATAAAAAATAAATAAAAATAAGGTTTCTCTGAAACAAAATTTAATAAATATCTAATTCCTTAGAATAAAAAATAAAAATAAGTAAAAATAAGATTTCTGTATAACGGAACTAAAAAGAAAAAGAAAATATCTGTACGATTCTTTGCGATTAAAAAAAAAATAGAGTTTGCAAAAAATAATTGATATCGGTTTCTCGGAGCTAAAAAAATATTAGTTGGGTCTTGAGA
The DNA here is from genome assembly GCA_019453375.1 of Ctenoplectra terminalis. Taxonomy (NCBI): domain Eukaryota; kingdom Metazoa; phylum Arthropoda; class Insecta; order Hymenoptera; family Apidae; genus Ctenoplectra; species Ctenoplectra terminalis. The sequence goes on along the minus strand of SMSQ01004850.1, from coordinate 37,601 downwards.
CTTGGATCTGGGAAGAAAATATAGTCGTAAGATTCTGAAACTTATGTTCCGATCGTAAACTATCTTAAGAAAGGAAATTCTTGGTCTGCCGGTCTCAATGATCTTAATGCCACGTTTCGCGATAAACTTTATGACTGCACAAGCCTCAAGTGCTACTTTCCGCTTCTGGTTAGCACCGAATACCCTGATGAACTGCGAAGAATACGAAAAGTAGGATATAGGTACACGATGGGTGTCGATAGAGGAACCTGCTACGAAGCCAGAGAAAGCTTAGATTTATGTGTACCGCGAACTTTGAACCTCTCGCGATAAATCACGTTTCGATGTACGACGTTCAATGCTCCGTTCGCATTCTCGACTCAATTTTTTTCACACAATTTAAGACAACCTTGACGAGTTTCCTTCACCTTTTTAACTCTTCGCGGTGCAAACGTGTATCCAATATTACGTAACACGTACATCATCGCAAAGTTTTGAAGTTGCACTCGTCGCTCGAGGTCAGAGAGTTAATAAGGTTAAAAAATTGGTTGAACAAAAATTATGTGAGATTATAAAAAAATAGTGCTGCGCGTGAAAAATAAGTTGAGACGTATTTGGTTAACGAATAACATTTTAGTAGCTACGACATTCCTTTTATTTTTAATAATTCGCTTTTTTGGAGACTTATAGGAGAGTTTTGATAATTTTTATTTTTCGTTGCAATTTTTCTTTTCCTTTGTAATTTAATTTTTCTTTTTCTTTGTAACTTTTATTTTCCTTCGAAATTTTTATTTTTCTGTCTAATTTATATTTTACTTTGAACTTTTTATTTTTCTGCGTAATTTTTATAGCGACAGTTCATTTTAGTGACATTTTTAAACATAAGTACATCAGCGACACTATTTTCTTGCTCTGAATATTTTTTACGTTCAGTTTTCAACCGTTTCTCTCTCCAAAGGTAATTCACAAGACAGAAAGAACACGTCAGAAGGGTTAACAGCCGCCACTTGTTCTTCTTGTTCCCGAGAGCTCCTCTCCAACATTCTCTTCCATCGTTAGAGAAGCATTCCAACCATCTTCTCCTCTTCTTCAGTCTCCGTTTCCTCTTTTCACGCTGTCCATTCAGATGTAAACAGAGATGTGGCTTTAGGCAGTGTTCGAATACTCAGGCTTTTCTTTGCAGTGGCTTTCTCGTGAAAGCTTCTTCGAGGGACGCCGAGGCCGCTTCGATTGAAAATATTTCTGGTGTTTAATTTATCACTCACTGGTTCTTTATTGTAATCAAGAAAGTATATAGACAAAGAAATAATAATAATAATATTAATAATAGTAATAATATTAATAATAGTAATAATATTAATAATAGTAATAATATTAATAATTCCGAATCACCTTCCGAATCCATAAGCTATTCATTACTATTATTATTACTATTTCTGTAATTAATATTATTATCAACAAAGTATGAAAACCAACAATTATTTTTTGCAGTACAATATATATCATAACATGCCTTTGGCATTCGTTGCATCTTCGTGACGCAACACTGAGAGCTAATCCAAAAAATGCATTTCGAAGCACGCAAATTCCTTATGAATTCCTATTTTTACAATTGTTATTATTTACAATAATAATGATAATAATTTTTATCATATAATTATTAAATTATTTCTAATAATAATTATTATTATAATAATTACACAATAATAATTACAATTTCTATAACAGAATTCTAAAATAAAAATTCTAAAACAAACAGTTGTCAGCTAGAATCGGTCGTCTCGAGACGACAGATCCGACGAAACTGTTGAGAACGAGGGGTCAAGAAAGACTCGGCACGGTCGACGGAGGGTTGGAAAGCTGTTAAAGAATACCTTTAAGAACTTCAACGTTTGCGACGATCTATTTCATCCGAAACTCAACCAACAATTTCCATTACCAATTAAAACTCCACCGTTTCTCGCGATTCTCAACCAACTTAGTTTCTCCCCCCTCTCCTCCCCCGTTTCCAACACCGTTCCATCCCTTTCTTTTCTCGGTCCGCGGACAACTCGCCCGAAGAGGACCCGCGGGAAGAGAATCCGCGGCCAGGCTCTCCTCGAGATCAATCCGTCGACCGCGCCTTCGCAGAAGCGACCGCTTCGCTCGAAACGAGAGAAAGGTGGCTCGACCTCGTTTCCTACTCGCAACGCTCGTTTCTGGCCTCGTCGATTGATAATCGTTCGCTGTTAACGGATTGGCGACCGAAGACGTATTCTCGACGATCTCATCGTCGGACGAACGCTTATTTCGCTTGCTCGAGTATTTTCGGACGGGGTTTGTACGGCGAGGGTAGACGGTTAATTTTAATTTTTATTCGAAGCGACGAGTTTTGTCGGACGTGGTTTTATTGCTGGATCATTGATGAGCTGTGCGACAGTGGGGATCGTTTTAATTCTCTACGGTGGTTATTTCGGTAGGATCGAAGATTGAGGAATTTTTTTTCTTAATTGTTAATAGAATAATAATAATAATAATATTATTATTATTACTGTGTTTATTATTATTTTATTAAAAATTAAGAAACAAATTCCTTAAATCTTCAAACAACATATTTTCATCGATCTATTGTCATTCTACTATTATTATATTTATTATTATTATTATTGTGAAAGAAATGAGAACCAGTAAGCCTTTTATTTCTGTTATTATAATTATTCCCATGATTATTATCATTATAATTACAAATAATAATAATAATAGTAATAATGATTGTGAAACACCTTCCGGATCCACAGATTATTCATTACTATTATTATTATTATTATTCATTATTCATAACAGAAGTAATAATAATAGCAATAATAATTGTGAAACGCCTATCAAACCCATAGATTATACATTCCTATTATTATTATTTCCGTATTTATCATTTCAAACATAATAAGTAAGAATAATAGTAATAATAATAATAATAATAATAAAAAAATATGAATTAATAATAAACATAACAGTCAACTTCTATCAAAGAAAATTCCATTCCTATTAAACCTAACGCTCTCATAATTTCTCCGACGCAATCCCTTCTCTGCAAAAAATCTTACAAAAAAAAAAAAGAAACAAAAAAAACTGTACACAACAATAAACAAAGAAAACGCAACTATCCATGCAAACAGACTTCTTCTTCCTCGTATGCCGTAACAAAGATTGAGCTACGAGATCGAGCAACGAATCGACCAACCTGTCGGCCATGTTGAACGTATCTTGGAAAATTCTGACAGAAGAAAGGAGAGAGAGAAAGTCGTGCGCTCTGTTAACGAGGAACACAGGGAACGCCCGAACGAATCGAGGGAAAGATCGTCCGAAGGAGGATCTTGTACTTACACATGTACGCGTGTTTCTTGGCTTTCTTCGATAGTGAAAGGGAGAACTCTTTTTTTTTCTCTCTTCCTCTCTCTCTTTTTTCTTTTTTCTTCTTCTTCAACAGAGGATCGGAGGGATCGATTTCTCGTCGGAGGGAGCTCTTGAAAGCGTACCGACTCGCGTTAGGTGTCGGAAAAAGAGAAGTAGGCGGCGCGAGCTATGTAGATCGTGAAGTTCATCATTGGAAACTCGTTACGGAAATTAATACCCGGCTCGTCGCGGCAATCGATACACGCGGACGCGTTTTTCGCCGCGATGCTCGACCGCCTTTTCGAAAGCTGTCTTCCAGAGGATTTTCAACTAGCCCTTACGGCCGCTAAGAAAGAACGATACACTCGGTTTTGTTTTTAGAACGAAGCTACTTTACGGGATTTTTATTTAACCCATTCGCTGACAAGCCTAAATTATACGAAGTCGTTCCCATTGCCATTCAAATTTGTAAAAGATATGTTAAGATGTGTTAAGATATGTTTCATATTTGACAGCGATCGCGTTGACGCGATTTGGAAGAAAAGGTTCCATTCTCTTTTTTACTTGGTTTATTTTAATTCAACGCGACATACACAGTCGTTTCGATGTGTATTTTAATAGATATATATGTGGAATGATTATAAGATGAGAAGTGTCTACCGAACCTATAGATTATTCGTTATAAATTTTGATTATTTCTTCGCTGTCAGACAGACGAAATAAAAATTGTTTACAAATTTTAAGGTAACAATTATTATCATTGTTATTATAAGTAATAATAATTTTGAAACACCTTCCGAATCCATAGATTATTTATTATTATTATTATTAATATAATAAATAATAACAGTAACAGAAATAATAATAATAATAATAATTGTGAAACACCTTCCGAACCCATAGATTATTTATTGCTATTATTCTAAATATAATAAATAATAAGAGTAACAGAAATAATGATAATAATAATAATTGTGAAACACCTCCCGAACAAATAGATTATTTAATGCTATTATTCTAAATATAATAAATAATAATAACAGTAACAGAAATAATGATAATAATAATAATAATTGTGAAACACCTACAAAACCCATAGAAATTATTAATTATAAATTTTTATACACAGACAAAACCTACTAGTCTACCTTCACAAACAAAATAAAAATTGTTAACAAACTCTAAGCTAATAATTACTTAGTTCCCTAAAAAAAAAAAAA
>SMSQ01004850.1:10356-25404 GCA_019453375.1 Ctenoplectra terminalis | reverse complement strand
TTTATTTCTTTTTTTATTTTAGTGCATAAATTTTAATTTTAATTTTTTAGTTTCCATTTTAGAGATGTGAAATTTTAAACCATGTAATTTCTATAATTTCTACTATTTCTTCTTCCCTTAAAAATACAAAATCTTAAATTCTTTTAATTTCCATAACTTCCACTATTCCTCTCTTATCAATAAAAAACTCTGAACTCAATTTTCATTATCCCCATAGTCCCATAATCCCTCAATTTCCTAAAAACTCCCAATTCCATTCCTCAGAAAGAAACAATTTATTTCCCACCTCTATAAACATCTACTCCTCAAACATTTCCAATTCCCGAACTAAGAATTCTTCTTCAACCATTTTCCCCTTACAGGTACAATTAGTCTACGTGCCAGCGGAGACACTGGCGCAACGAGGCCAGCCTAAAAGGGGCCGCGGAAGAAAGCAGTACCCCCTCCGGCACCAGCAACAGCAACAGCAACCCCAGCAACCTCAGCAGCATCACGAGAACCAAGGCGTCGACTCCCTGCACGACCAGGACGCCTTTGCTCGTCAAATTTTGCAGCAGATCCAAATTGAGCGCGAAGAGAAGGCTCAGTTCTTGAAGGAAGAGCGAATGAAAGAGATAGCCAGACTGAACGAGGAGCAGAGAGCTCTGGAAAGGAAGACCAGGCTCCAACAAGAGGCTCTGCAAAGGGAACAAGAGCTGCAACGACAGAGAGAGGCGGAAAAGAAGAAGAAGGAGCTGGAGAAGCTGGAAGAGCTGGCCAAGCAGCGTGAACTGGAAAGAATCAGGGAAGCCAGGGAGAAACAGCGTCTGGAGGAGCTAGAGAGGAGAAGACTAGCAGAGATTCGGGCCAAAGAAGAGAAACGTAGGGCAGAGGAGGCGGCCAGACAGAGAGAAGCCGAGAGACAGGCAGTTCTGGAAAGACAGAAGGAACTGGAGATACAACAGGCGCTGAAACAGCATCGCGAAAACGAAGCGAGAGCCACCGGACCGGGTCGTCAAGAGAATCAGGACGTCCAAGCTCTTCCCTTGATCACGGACCAACAGCAACAGTTCCATCGACAACACCTGACAGAGACGCCGAAACAGAGCAAGAGTAAAATCAGAGGAAGGCAAAGACAGAGACAGAATCACTACCAGGAACAGCAGAGCTACAGAGAACCGACCACCACTCCTTCTCCTAATCAACCACCTCTGTCGGTCTACATGGGAAGCGCCAGCGTGAAGACGGCTAACATCAAAGTGTCCGACGTGTTAAAGATACTTAAAGACGCTAAGACGATAGCTGTCCTCGATACGGTTGGTCCGGACACTCCTCAGGTGTTCGTCGGTCCAACCAACTTGGATCCTCCATCAGGTTACGCCAAGTTTGACTTGCCATACCTGTCTTCTATAGATCACAACCGTGTCGAGAGAAAGGTCGACAAACTGCCTTTCTTCGTCGCACCGCTCAGCTTCGATCCTCCACCTGGATACTCCAAAATCCCGTTCCCAGCACCTCACATAGGATCAGTGGTGGTTAACACCTTGGATAACAGCGATCCTAAGAACAGCGATGACCACAATCCAAGCCCCACTCCTCTGATAGAACCTAATTCTTATCAAGACGGTTTGGAAGGTGGGCCCGACTCCACTACTCCTTTGTACGAGCCTCAAACGACTATAAGCTACTCTCCGGAGGTATCTAGTACTCCCAAGTACGAGCAAACGTATTCAGGCACGCCGTCGCCCGATTATTCCGGGTCGAGATTCAGGTTCAGACAATTCTACGGCGATAACAAGCCAGCTTCTGTAATCAACACTGCTTATTACGACGATCAGAGGCCAACGACGAGGAAACATAAGTATTACGATGAGAATGCAAGGTCTACCGAGATCCCAGCTCAAAGTCCTAAAGTGGAAACGTCTGTGAGCCAACTGGAGGAGGTTTCTTACGCTACTACACCCAACTACAAGGAAGAAACTATCGATTCGCACGATCCACCGGGTCAACTGGGGTTAATCAATCAGGAATTGGCCCAGCAAAGGGACACGCAGAGGTACAATACTGGAGGACAGTACAGTCAACACGGTTCTCAGGGCTCTCAGGGCTCCACTGGTCTGGGAAGTAGTTTCGACGGTGAAATCACTGCCGGTGACATTAACGACGTTAGGGCTCCCGTTGGACCTACGCAGTACAGCTTGCCGGCGGAACTGCCCGCGATCTCCCCGCACCTTCCTGGACTGGTCAATTCTCTGTTGGACAAGAACGAGGCGAAACTACAGGCCAGTACGACGAGCACGACTACAAGCACGACTACCACCACGACGACCACGCAACGGACTCCTACGACCACTTACAGGCCACGTAGTAGGCAGAGGTAAGTTTCGTACGGAGTTTGTATTATGGAAAGCAATTTGTTCGCGTTATTTTGTTCTGTAAATTGTAGCTGTTTTAGTTGAATCACTCGTATGGGGAAAATAATTCGGAAATTAAAGTTTCTTGTCGAGTAGAATTAAATAATGTTAATTGTTTTAGTTGAATTACTTGTATGGGGAAAATAATTTGGAAACGATTTGGTTGTAGTTAAAAATGTCGGTGGAAGTTGAAGTTTCTTGTCGAATAGAATTAAATAATAATAATTGTTTTATTTGAATCACTTGTACGGGAAAAATAATTTGGAAACGATTGGATGAATGAACGTTAGTGTTTTTTCTTGGAGTGATTAAAAATGTTAGTGGAAGTTAAATTTTCTCGTTGCATAAAATTACATATTTGTTTAAGATAATTTCTGGATTTTTTTTTTAATTTAACAAATAAAAATTAATAATTGTATCAGATCGGAAGATTAAAAAGGAAAGTGTGGTTTCGATAATTTTAGAAGCAGAGTAGTTTCCACAAGGCCAAGAACAACGACCCAAGCCTCAGCAACCAGAGCGAGCGTGGATAGAAGTCGAAGACCGTACAATAGATCCAGGTCTAGATTCTCGACCACCACAGAGGAATATCGCGAATCCGCTTATGAGCCAACTAAATCCAGAATCCCGGAAACTACTGTGAGATATAATGTAGAACAGAGGAGGCCAACCAGCAGGACGCACAAGTACAGGAGTCGAGATAAGACCAATCAGCAGTCTGAGGTAAAGCATCTTGTAGATTTATGATCGAGTGTGAACAATTAATTAGATTAATTAATGTAAATTTTGATCTTCTGGGTGATGTTTAAGTAAGAAAATGAAATAGATTATTAGCCCTGATTTATAATACTTTACAAAATTTAAAAACTCAGGAATTCAAAAATTCTAAAATTCTAAAATTCTAAATTCCTAAAATTCTAAGATCTAAAATCCTAAAATCCTAAAATTCTAAAACTCTAAAACCCTAAGATTCTAAGATCCTAAAATTCTAAAATCCTAAAGTCCCAAATTTCTAAAATTCATCAATATTCCCCACACACCAAAATCAAACATTAACCACTGAACTGAGTCCACGATATACTCAAGATCCCCAATTTTCTTCCCTATCTACACACCTAACGCTTCGTGTTGAAATGCCAACAGGTCCTCGGGCACTCTCAAAATACGCAGACACAGCAATCGTACGACACGGTCTCCCACGACGACGCCAACTCCCCTTCGTCCAACGCGTTCATCCAACCAACCGGACCAGACTCGAGCGGTCTTCGTCAGCTCGATTCCTCGTCGAACTTAAACGAGTATTCCTCCGAGAATTACCCGTCCACCACTGTCAGCACCACCGAGAACTATCCTTCTCTCCGTGACGTGACCGTGAATCACGGCTCGGCATTAGTTTCCGAAGATTACTCGAGGAGTCAAAACTATCCTCAGAATCTTCAAGAAGACCCTCGTTATCGACCAACCTACGATCAATCCACCGTAGAACAGACCGGCCTTGAAAAGAGTCCTGTGAACGGATTCAATTATCAAGCTCAAGAAGGAGAGACGTTGGAGCAAGGAGTCGTTCAGAGACCGAAGGACTATCAGTTGGATGGAAAAGCGGAAAACAGCGAGTTCGAGTTGGCTACGACCGTCGATCCAAGGCTGAGGACCCCAGAGGAGCAGCGTTACTCGTCGATTTACGACGTCAACGCACCGCAGTCGCAGCCGGAGTACAGTTTGACTGGACAGGATAATCTGCATCGTCTGGAGAGCGAGAAGATTCAGACCGGTGTCGCCAATGGCGATCCTAACGAGCAACCAATATTTATCCCACTGCCGGAGAACAAGCAGGAGGACTACGAGCTTCCGGTGTCTTCTACGGAGATTCCATTGCCCGATGTGAGAGTCTGTTGTTTCGTTTCTTCGCATAGATTGTTCCGATATTTTTCTGTGTTGCATTAACACTTAGCCAATCTGTGGCGAGTGAGAGAAGGAGAGAAAAGATAGGAAGAAGGGCGTTTCGTTTAGCCGCCCTGATCTATTCACCGTTGGGGACGCGATTTATTCAGCGGCGGCTATCTTTCTGAGCGATATGATGCGCAACGGTATAGTGTACTGAACAATATTGCGTTTCCATTGAAAAAAATCAGGAATTTTCAGTGGCCGAGTCCTTTGTTGAATTTAAAGAAAGTTTTATTTTTTACAACGCAAACGTTTGCGGCGGGTAGAAAGGAAAGAAAGATATAGGAAAGGCGTTTCGTTTAGGGCTTGCTAGTGGACTCGTCAGAAAGGGATTTTAGCAAACCCGTGTCTTAGACGCGGGGATACCGAAGTTAGGAGAGAGATCGGTATAAATACTAATCGTACTGTTCGTGTTGTGGAATTTCTCTGGTGACGGAGTGTAGGAGGGTCGCCACAAACCGAATGATGTTTTGAAAAAAAAAGAAAAAAGGAAGAAAGATTCTTCTATTAATAATTTGTCTAAAATTCAGTATCGAAAGAGAAACTATGAACAAAATGATGGTCGATCGGAGAGTCGGTGAATGACCAAATGCAGAGGTCTTTTATCGACTCTCCGATCAACCATCATTTTGTTCATAATTTTTCTTTCAATACTGAATTTTAGGCAAATTATTAATGGAACAATCTTTCTTTCTTTCTTTTTTATCTTCTTTTTTTTCAAATTACAAACTAATTATATTATTAATTTTCTGAATAGCTATATATTAATACAGTGAATTAAATTTCAGATAACTCCAGAGACAACCACAACCAGTACAACCCCCGTGGTGATTCGACAACGACTCAGAGGACGCGTTGGCTCTCGCTTGCACCACGAACCTTCGGTCCAGACTCGAAACAGAGGCTCGCAGGACGAATACGTTCGTTTCAACGTGGTGAACCAAGATTCCACCCGAACGTCCTCGAACAGACAGAGAGTCAGATCCAGACCGCGTAGCCAGAATCACGGATCCCAGGTTCAGGCCGATGGCAACGAGTATGTGAAGGTTCACGTGGCCCAACAGCAGAGACAAGTTACCACGACGACACTAGCGCCGTCTACGACGACAACTACCGTGCGTCCAACCGAGGAGGACGTTGATTACGGATTCATAAGGCCTCCGAACTTCCGACCTGTGCATCCGGTGGACAACAGGTACCAGGCACCTGTTACCTTCCGGCCTCAACTTCCCGAGGTGAGTGTCTTGGGAAGAAATTTTTTTAAGACGACTGTGTAATAAAATAACAAACTTTACTGTTTTATAAGATTTTTTAAAATGGACAGAATTTCCAACAGATTTAATTAGTTATAATAGACTTTGATACTTGAAAGAAATTATAATACTTAATGCTTTAAAATCGAAACTCCACTTTCATTATTCGTTATAAAAAAAAAGAAAAAAAAGAAAACATTAAACCTGTTCCCAGGTGCCACAGCAATCACTGTTACCGAACGACGAGACCGCAGTGGAATCGAGTCTCACACAGACGCAGCTGCTGAAAAACCGTCAGAAGTACCAACAACCCCCCAATCGTCGCCTACCATCGAGACCAACCACTTTACCACCGCCAACCACCACGCCGGAAGCCACCACACCGGAACCGACCACGACCGAAAGAATACCTGTTGCGACGATCCTTCCGGACGACTCGACGTACACGGTCAGACCGAAGTCACGGCCGGACGAAACGAAACCGACCAGAATAAGAACCAGAATACGTCGACCCGGTAGAAAACGCGTAAGCACGACCAGTACAACGGAATCGGTGCTCGAGGCGCACAACGAGCTTCCGTTGGACGAAAATTATCCTCGAGTACGTCCACAGCCAGTGGCAAGCGAGCAACAGAGTCTGTTCGAGGATAATTACGATGGCGCCGGAGGATTCACCGAGGGATCTCGTAATCCAACCAGACATCAATTCTACGAGACCTCAAGCGAGAACGTGAGTACACTGAATCCGAGCTTCCGGCGACGGTTAGGTGGATTATAAGGGACGATAATGAGGGACGATTCGAGGCGTGATTAGAAATTTGAGCGGCGGTACACGGTGGTTGTGTTTGAAGAGCAGTTTCTTGTTTCTGGCGTGCCTCTGCTCCGGTTAGGGAGCTTTCCAGGGCTTCTTTTATCGGTTCTCGCATGCATCGGGCCTGTTTATGGGTCGCGATAAGGGAAGGAATAATAGGCGAGTCGTAATTTTGTGATATGGAAATTTTATGGCCGGATGTTACGTGTTTTGTTACCCGTTTTGAGGGATGTGGTGAATATTGTTTTCTTTTTTTTTTTTTAGGGGGTATCTGGAAGGTTTGGATGTGGAGCTTTGGTTGATTTTGTTATAGTATTGTTCTTTTTTTTCTTTTCTTTTTTTAATAAGGTCTGTGATGTCTCATTTTCTAGACTGGAATTTTTTTTTTTTTTTTTTAGTGATCTTGTTCATTTTGGATAAAGCAAAGGTTTGAAAATGGGATTTTTGAGATTTAGAAGATATCTAAGCAAATACTATTTCTTTTTAGCAAAGTTTATATAAAGTCAGATTTTTTAGATTGGAATTTTATTTTTTTTAGTAATCTTGTTAATTTCGGATAAAGGTTTGAAAATGGGACATTTGAAATTTAGAAGATTTCGAAGCGAATACTATTTTTTTTTCTTTTTTATGCAAAATTTATAAAGTCAGATTTTTTAGATTGGAGTTTTATTTCGTTAGAAATTTTCGTTAAAAATTTTCTTTGTTAATCTGGTACAAAGTAAAGATTTAAAAATGGGACTTTTGGGGATCTACAAATTTTTTTAATAAATACAATAATATTTTATATATTTTTTTATTAAAGTTTGTGAAGTCCAATTTCTTCAAATTAGAATTTCGTTGCAAATCTTCGTTAGAAACCTTGTTCATTAATTCAGAGGAAAGTAAGGATGCAAAAGTGGAACTTTCGGGGTGGTTTAAAAGGTCGTTATGTAAATATTGTCGCAATATTTTTTGTTTCTTTTAGCAAGGTTTTGCAAGGACTGATTTTTCAGATTCCAATTTCATTCTGAACACAGTGTACCAGACCTTTACCGTAAACTCTTCCCGCAAACCCTCGTTGAAAACCCTCTTCGTTAGCTCCGCTTCTAAACTCTCCCTCAATATACACAACTCGCCTTTAAAGAGAACTCACCCCTTTCACGTACACACACCACTCAAAGAGAAGTTTACCCTCTCAAAAGAAGACTGTACTAAACGTTACACTCTATCGATTTCAATGAAACCTTATAGATAGAACTAATTACACATATATCCACTTCCATCTATCTCTGCTTCATCAAAATAAATATCTATTTTTCCGGGGAATATTAACCGTGTACCGCCAATGGTACACAACACACAATATTACAAATTAGCTGTGTTCCACCAATGGTGGACGCCAACATAAAAGTATTAAAATTAATTCTTTGATACTAAGAACCTCTTCTATTAATTAACTAATTGTAAATGAAAAATTACGATAACTTTCGAACTCGGTAAAAAAAAGATGTTCGATATGTTTCCTTGTAAGATATATAAAATAAAGTGTCAGCAGGTTTTACGAAAACTGTAATGTATAAGGTTCGTCAATGTACGTTTCTGCGACAAAGTAGCGCAGAGGACTTTTCAACTGCTCACCGGTAAAAATTCTTTTCCACGATTACCGATAATTTGCCTTAAATTCCAGTATCCACCCGAGTTCATCTTGAACTTCGGCAATTTTCCCGCCCAACCGGTCCAACGCGACGAGTACGATCAGACCCAGCTGGCCAGCAGCGCGCCAAGGAAGTACACCCAATCATCTCGACCAGTAGCTTCGCTCGAGGACGATCAGTCAACGATAGCGGACATCTACGGAGCGGAGAGCCAATGGTCGACGAAATTAACCAGAACCTCCTTCCAGCCGAGCTTCGCGGTGAACAGGGTGCCCGGCGAGGCCCCGAAGCAACGAGAATGGTACCACGAGTCGATGAAAGAGGGAAACGCGCCAGAAATAATCACAGCGGCGCCGGAAGTGTCGTCCGTGACGCTTGTGGTCTCGTCGGACGATAAGAAAGCGGTGGAAGGTTTGAGAGAGGAAGAAGAGGAGTCGATGTTGATCGGTACCACGATATTCGGGAGAAAGACCGGTGCGCAGGACCACACGGAGAAAATGAACGCGACTGGGGCGACGACCGATGCACCGATGGCGAGGAAGGATGGCGAACGGGAGGTCGGTCGGGATTATTGGTTGATGGACAGAGCGGAGAACTCTACGGAGCAACAGAGCTTCGATTCGGAGAAGACCGGGAGGAAAAGCGGCAACCATCAGGTTGGGAAGAAGGTAAGACGAGTGCGGAGTGATCGGTTGATATTTTGGAGTGAAAAAAATTTTTTAAGTTTTTTCGGGACTGGAATATTAACATTTTTTTTCATTCAACCTTTGCGGTCGGCAGATTTCGCTTTTGGGAGTACGAGCAGGTCGGAGGAAATCTAGCGATGTACACAATAACTAGCTTTTCAGCGATCCCAATGTTTCTCGAGAGCTCATTCGAAACTGCCTGTAAATTTCTGTAAACAATTATGGATTGTTATCTCGTAAATCGACCGAAACATTTGTATCACGAGGCACAGGGGACGATAGTGTTTTGTCATTTTTGCGATTTTCAATCGTGTGGTAGATCGGGTTAGGTTCGTGATAGGTTCGCCACGTTGAACAATTTTTGTTGCTTGTTTTTGTTAAAGATTAATATGGTTTCTCTTTTCTGAAGATGGGGTAGGTACGAGGGTTATTGGAAATCGTTAAAGGCACGGAGAAGGGAAGTTTAATATTAGTGAGAGGCTGGAGAAAAAGGAGATATTAATATCGGTATACGAGGAGTTGCGGTGGAGACAGTCTTTTATTAAGCGAAAGGGTGAACAGTATTATTTTTCCGTAACAAATATGTGAAAACCTTCGATCGATTTGAAATTCAAACATTAATTGCATCGACGAGCAAAAAGTGTTTCGGTAATACGAAACTGGCTGGTAATATTTGTATTTTACGTCTGTGAAATATTTTACATTTTTAAATTAACAATAATATATTACAAATTATTATTTATCACTGGAAAGGAACAGGAGAACAAAAAATAAAATAAAATAATTACTATCTTCAGAAAAGAATACAAAAAGGAACTAGAAAAAAAATAATAGTATAATCGATCTAATATTTCCATAAAAAAAGAAAGACGATTAAAAGAAAAATGAGTGTAAAATAAAGATTAACTCTTTGTATTTAACTCCTTGCATCTCTTTCAGTTTTAACCTACGAAATTAAATTTTATAGGAATTTATCAACGTAGAATACAAAAATTCACAAATCACAAAAATATAATAATTAAGGCAAATTGTCTAAGCTTTTGAAAATATTTTATTAAATACGACCCATATGGAGTATAATTATAACTAAAAGCGCAAAAAAATAAACAAATAACAATAGAAAGAAACAAATGTAATAATCTGTTCCAGACCGCACGAAGAAGAAGAGTCCGTGTCCGAGTCAGACCAGCCGTCGACGATTTCGTCACAGCCGAGTCCCAACACTTCAATTCCGCCCTAAACGGCTTGTTCAGGGACCAATACAAATACAATCCCGTCCGCGAATCGAAACCTGCTTCGCAAACTTCAACCTCGCCGGAGAAATCGGTTCTGCAAGACTTCCTCACCGAGATCCTGAAGAGCGACGAGTCAACCAAAACCACGACCATGGAAGTACCTGAAACCGCGTGGACAATGTCGCCGGCCGTCACGACTCCCATAATTCCCGAGGACGGAGAAACGACAGAGTTCGAAACAACCACGATACCAACCACAGAAAAACCCGAGGAAACAACCATCACAATATCTCGTTACGAGGACATGTTCTCCAAACAAACCGGAGAACCGCAAGAAACCGTAAAGACAAACGAGAAAGAGAAAAGCGACAAGAAAACAAACAAAATAAAGGAAACAGAAAGCTGGGACTCGAGCAAGAAAAGGGACCAGAAGACCGAGCAGAACGTTTCGAGCTTCAAATCTACCACTGAAAAGTATCCAACCGATAGCAGCGATTCGAATAAATTGAGCGATGACACGGCAGCGATCAGAAGAACCGAAGAAGACTTAGATAATGCCGGTAAAGAATCAAGGATACAAGAAGACGGAACGGAAGCTCCCAGCGAAACCGACAAGGAAACGTCTCTGGAATCTCTGGAATCCTTGGAGCACAGAAAGGACTCGACAGACGAGGACTACAGTCATCCAAAGAACCATCGAGCCAAATGGAGCGAAGTGAGATACCCGTCGGCCTTCGATCGTTCCCAAGCTTCGAACCGGAACTACGAGGGAGCAAAAGCGAGCAGAAAATCGAGCGCGGCGTCGATCCCGGGACTGGTGACCAAGAACGAAGGAGACAACAGCGTGAAAACGCTTTCCGACTACGTCCAGGCGATCTTCGATACCATGAAGAGCGCCGAAGAGGAAGAAACGACTATTCAAAACACAGAGACACCCGATGGAACCACAACCGTACAGCCACCCATGTCGGAGACCGAGCTTCCTATTCAGGATACGCGGCAGGAAAAATTACCAAACGATGTTGAAGCGAAAACGACCACTCGATCGAGCGTGGAAGAGACTCAGACGACGATGGATCTCGACGAGAATGAAACGACGCTGACGACGACCGAGGCTACCACGGATGTCGATCTGGAGAACGCGACGACCTTGGGAAAAATAGGAAAAATAGGAAAAATGGACGAGCCCTTCGACGCGACGACGAGTTCTTGGTTCGATAGTTTGGCCACGGATCCTCCTCGGACGACGACTTCAAAGACAAGTAGCACGACTTCGTCGAACAACTCGACGGAATCGATGCTGGGCAAAGTTCTGAGGACCTCGACGACCACGAGGGTCTCGCACATGACGGAAATATGCTACAGAGGCCGGTGCGTGATGACGAGGCCCAGTCGGGACGACCGGTTCAGATGAAGGGAGCACTTGGGTTGACGATGAGAGGAAATATCGACGTTCCCTTCGATCGGACGCGGGGAATGGATCGTTTGTACATAGAGGGCCCTCGCATCCCGATCTTCGTAACCGTGTCTTGGTTTATTTATTCGATTAGAACTTTTAATGTAATTAGAGGGCATCGCTTGACACGTTGACGGTCGCTGTCGCGCGACTTTGCGCGAAAAATGATTTCTTGTTGATATTTGGATGTTTGTATATTAATACATCTTGCGCGGGCACTTTGCCGCCAAAGTCAAACGAATTCATAGGAATTCATTCTTGCAACGCACCTTTTGTATTTTTCCAACGCATATCTGTTTGATCTTATCGTAAAAACATCACTNATCCTCCTCGGACGACGACTTCAAAGACAAGTAGCACGACTTCGTCGAACAACTCGACGGAATCGATGCTGGGCAAAGTTCTGAGGACCTCGACGACCACGAGGGTCTCGCACATGACGGAAATATGCTACAGAGGCCGGTGCGTGATGACGAGGCCCAGTCGGGACGACCGGTTCAGATGAAGGGAGCACTTGGGTTGACGATGAGAGGAAATATCGACGTTCCCTTCGATCGGACGCGGGGAATGGATCGTTTGTACATAGAGGGCCCTCGTTGATCCCGATCTTCGTAACCGTGTCTTGGTTTATTTATTCGATTAGAACTTTTAATGTAATTAGAGGGCATCGCTTGACACGTTGACGGTCGCTGTCGCGCGACTTTGCGCGAAAAATGATTTCTTGTTGATATTTGGATGTTTGTATATTAATACATCTTGCGCGGGCACTTTGCCGCCAAAGTCAAACGAATTCATAGGAATTCATTCTTGCAACGCACCTTTTGTATTTTTCCAACGCGTGTCTGTTTGATCTTATCGTAAAAACATCACAAAAACCCATCGATAACAATAATCCATGAATAATCCGTGAAAAACGACTTTGGTCGCTTCCCGCTCAAGATACGAAATCCGCGCAAAACGACTTTAGTCGCTTCTCGCGCAAGATGTGTTGATACATACCGTCCGCGTCAGGAGAGAAGTTACTTGGGTTGTAGGAGGGTGAAACACGTAAACGGAGAGGATTCGTGTAGAAAATTGTAATCCAATTTGTTGCATTAACCGTTTCTGTAGATTAAAGCGAATCGGATCTTCTTTTTTATCCAATAATTTTATTTAATTCCTTGTTTTTTTTTTTTTTCATTTTCAAGGGTTGTGATCGATGAGACGTGTATATCGAGACAGAAAGTAGTATAGCGCGTTACCCCAGTCAGGGTGAACCGGTTCGATAAGAAAAGTCAAGCACCGTCGACGACCAATCGATCCTACGTCGCGACGTTTGTTTATGAACAGGGTGTCGAACGTTGTTCGACATCCTCGGCTCGGTTCGAAGCCGGAAACGGAGGCCCGGCTAAGCGTTCATCAACGCGCGTTGCTTTAAGAGAGACAGAGAGAAGAGAAAAAAAAATAAACGATAGAGATCCATCGTAAGAATAACCTGGTTTCGTGTATGAGATGCATCCGAAGATGCAGTTTTCGAGGACCAACGATATGAATTTACAAAAATTGTTTTGTTAGAAGAGTTCTATTAACAGTTTGACCGCCACGCCGAGATCACATGTTTTACTCAGGACGCCACGGCTCAGGACGCCGCAAATAAAAATTATTATATTATAGGTTATTTTATCTGTGGCGTCTTATTATTAGAAATCAATTTTACACTAATATTACAGATAAGATGTGAGCTATTCAATAATTAAATATTTTTATTAGGAGATCAGAAATAAACTAATTTTTGTCTGTGGCGTCCTATTATTAGGATACCATTTATTATTATTATGTTAGGACACCGCAGATAAAAATTAGTTTATTTTTGATCTCCTAACAAAAATTATTATTCCTATTATTAAAAATTATTAATCCCAGTATTAGGATACCACAGATATAAATTAGCTTATTTTTGATCTCCTAACAAAAATTATTATTCCTATTATTAAAAATTATTAATCCCATTATTAGGACGCCACAGATAAAAATTTGATCTCAAGATTTGATCTCAAGATTTTTTCTCAAATCAGCGATGATGTTCAAAATTTATCAACTCTCAATGTTCGTTCAACATTTACAATTATAAACATTTGAATCTCGTATCTCGTTTCTTTCAATTTACAAAAGTGACGATTAATTGTAAATGGGAAGATACGTTTATAAACGACCACTTTGAGCCGAAAATTGAAGGTTGCAGCGAATCTGCGCAAGTCGGTCAAAAATTGGTCCGAGCGCGAGGTTATTCTTACGATGGACGGAGTATAGTTAACACGCAACCCTGTGAGAGTTCCTTGACTTCCTAGCTGGATCAAACTGCACCATCGACCCCCTTTAGTTTATCAACCAGGGTAGCTTAACATGTAATTAATATCAGACCTCGTTTCGCAGAGTGTTTTGGATAAAAATTGCTTCATAATTATTTGGGATCTTATTTTGCTTGAGAAATTAAAAACAGAGCGATCTGGATAATTTTCGAATATAAAATTCTTTGATATATTGATTTATAAATCGTGAAAAATAGTTTGGAGAGAATTATTTGGTTCGTAAAATTATTCTCACCTCTTTTTTGTTAGGAGTGAAAAAAAAATATTTTAAACGTAAATTACTGGATTAAATATTTTTATTAGAAGTATTTGTTTAATTTTTCTTTTCTTTTCTTCTTTTTTTTTCTCTCTTTGGTTAGGAATTTTTAAGACCTATTTTTTATTTCTCACTTTTAGTAGGTTGACTCGAAACGCAATTTAAATAATTCATTAATTACGGAACGATAGATTAAACCCGAGTCATAGTCGAAAATCTGACCCCGATTCGAGGCACAAAAGGAAAGGATTGGAAGAGGAATCGTTGCAGCCGAAAGGATTAAATCATTCGCTCGGAGAACAACGCCAAGAATAACGTTTCTCTCTTATTGTAGCCCCGCGATCTCAAGGAAGGACGACGTTGAGAACTCCGTACGATTTCCTTTCAAAGTGGAAGACGGACAACTTCGTCCAATGGTTCTCGCCCTTTTCGCGTTAAATTGAGCCAACAAACTCGCCGGACCAAAGTTCAATAGAGTTCATCAGCCCGTTTGCATCTATCCTAATTAACTTCCGATTGGTTCTCGCGAAAACTTCCTAACGACGGTCGAATTGACCGCGAGTTTAATTATTATCGCACGATTTAACGACCTCTATCAAAAACATGGTTAAATTTATTTTTTCATTCGTTTAAAAATAGAGAAAAATAAAATCAACCGAAATAAAATTAAATATCTATGAAAAGAATGAATTAAAAAAAAGAAATTATAATTATTTCGTCACATTTTAACCCTTTGCACTCGGCATGCATAACTTTCTTCAAAGCCGAATTTGAAATTTTCGCGAAGAAAAGAGTTGCTCAGTGTTTGTCGTTAATAACTCGTTAACAAAGCCGAATTTGAAATTTTCGCGAAGAAAAGAGTTGCTCAGTGTTTCTCGTTAATAACTCGTTAACAAAGCTAAATTTGAAATTTTCGCGAAGGAAAGAGTTGCTCAGTGTTTCTCGTTAATAACTCGTTAACAAAGCCGAATTTGAAATTTTCGCGAAGGAAAGAGTTGCTCAGTGTTTCTCGTTAATAACTCGTTAACAAAG
>SMSQ01004839.1:30740-42225 GCA_019453375.1 Ctenoplectra terminalis | reverse complement strand
CAATCACTATATTTCCTTCAAATTCCAATTCTGGGCGTTCAATACGAGCCACAGTTATAAAATCCAATATCTAAAAGCCTCTTAAAATCACGGTATCGTATTCAAACGAGCAACTCGAAATACCTTTACGTTGGACATTAGATATTTCAAAATCAGCCTTTCGTGTGTTCAGATTTTTCACGTGTACCGTTTAGAATGTGTTAATTGGACAATATCCATACAAGATGTTGATAGCGAACGCGAACGAGCATCGTACTCACCGTCATGCAATGATTACAACGATCATGCGGGTCCAGGCTCGAAGAGCTGGCTACGAGTAGAATTGTAATTTCAAATAGAAGCTGCTCTATAGACGCGAAAGAGACAACGCTATCGTTCTCCGCGGCTAATGGTGCGAAATCTCAACGCTGACCGTGTATGCGCGTCGTTTCTCGGCTGTGTGGGTGCGTGAAACGGTATACTTGTGCATTATGCACGCAGCGTGTGCATATCTGTTCCTGGTAAGGTATATCGGCTGAGAGAAGCCGCTTCGAGTCCTATTTGTGACACCGGATGTAGTTGTAGCTTTCGATGCACCGTATTTTCACCCATTCCGGTCTCGTTTCTCTTGGATACTCTTTGTACCGGCCGGATACCTGCCACCGCAGTTTATTTAACCCTTTGCAACACCGTGCAATTTCGAAGTTACGTATTCATACGTGTATATTTTTCGGACGCTAGATCTATCGTAGAAATGTTAGGTTCTCAGGTTATAATAGTCAGGTTAAACTTTCAACGTGAATTAAATTAATTAAAACACATTTTTGTAATTATTCTTTAAAAATTTTAGCGTTATTCTTATCGTTGGCAAACGAAACAATAGGAATTGCTAAGAAACGAAATAATACGAATTGTTAACAAACGAAACAATACGAATATATTTTGGAGCAATATGATTAACGCTGAACTTTTTGAAGAATAATTTTAAAAATGTGCTTCAATTCATGATTCAAATTTCTAGCATCTTGAAAATTATTATTTACTAATTTATCAAAATTTGTATGAATCACAAGTGAATCCAAGTGATTTTAAAAATTGTAGCCCATCGTTTCTCAATTTTTTTGTATCATTAAAATAGTTATAAAACTTACACTCCGAAATACATTTATACTATAATGTAACGCGTTAGCGAAATATTCGGTGAAAATTTAACCGTACGAACACTAGAACTACCGACGATTAAAATAGATTTATTTGTAGCAAAGAAATCAAGATGATGAGTATCTGAAAAAATCCTTATAACAAGGGTAATAATTCTCTGTGCATATTTTTTGCAAAAAATTATAGAAAATCTCTAAAAATGTGCCAATGTTAATTTATAAAAATTCTATGAAGAATTACGAATCAGTCATTTTGACTGTTACGGTAGTTCTAGTGTTAAACAGCTAGAATTTTTAGCTCGTTATTCAGATATCTATCAATCAATTAGGCCTTAAGTAAAGCGTTTAAAATTAAGTAACGTAATCTAAAAACCTTCCTTATCGCGCGCACTCTGCGAATTACGCGTATTCGAATACATTTTCACGGATAAAATTGAATACACCCATGCGTCAAACTTTTTAAAATAGCTTCGTTACACTGAAAGATCGATGCATTGAGATATAACTAGTTTCCATGTGGTTGACACTGACACGGGAATGACTAATTACAGTCAAGTGAGATTATAAAATTTAACTACCGATAGATGAAACGAAATAGACTCGATGCTCTTGGACAACGTTGCAGCGTGCTATGTTTCCGATAAAATATTGTAGAATTTAATTTGCATAGATTTTCAGCGAACAATAGTATTGTCACCGCCGATATCCATGCATCTACTTAGTTTAAAAGCAACGATAGAATTCGCGCTGAGAATTAAGTAATTGACGTGAAAAAATCGCATAATTACCATATAATCCATCGTATTTCTCCGGTAGCAGCGTAGATTATGCGCATAATGGCTAATCTACCTAATCTATGGCGAATCACGCATTCATTACAGCCGACCACGTGCTTCTGCGAGCACGCTTACGAAGTTTATTTATTAACCAGTCGCATCAATTTAGAAAACCAGGCCTTTTAATCCTTTATCGGGCTAACAGCTACTGTTTGTGTATAGTGAACGTTAAACTATGGCTTTTAGTATCTTGTAGGTTACGTTTGTACCAAGGTACGTTATTTAAGGGTGTTTACCGATGTATCTTTTTTGTTATCCGTCTGGTTAGTATTTTTCGTGTACATTCGCAAAAAGATCACGTTTCTGTGTCAATCGTATAAATTTATATTCGTACTAGTTAGGTATATTTACACTAAAACTTTGATATAAATTTTTTTATCCAATTCTAAGCGGTCAAATACTTATGGACGGTAGCGCATGATCGAATCCACTCGTTCGAATACGACCTTAAATTATTTAAACGAAAAATTATAGTCAGCAGAGAAAATGAATCATCTACTTACAGGAACGATCCAGTTGTCCAAACTGTTCGAATAAATGGAGTTCTACGGTAACTCCAAAAAATCAATGTCAACTAATTGTAAAATGAAGAGTTTAATACATGTCCCAATATTATTATTAACGTTGTTTTTGACCCTCTGTAGTATCGTGTGACTTTGAAGTTACTCGTGTATTTGCATTTTTGAAATTTCATTATGCTTATTTATTACTGTGTAAATTTTATTACTGTATCAGTGTACTCGTAACAATATTTATAGCAATTATTGACTAAAAAATTTTCAAATCGAAGCGAGAAACAGTAATCAATTCTAATTTTTTTTTCCGACATGCAAACAAAATTCCGGCTATAGAGGGTTAACCCTTTGCACTGGTGAACTTTGTTAAGTTTCTAAGGACTACTGTGAAAATTTAGTGTTCTTTCGGAAAGAGAAACAGAAAATTATGAATGTTTACGATTTTTTATTTATTTGGTTAATTTAGTATATTTTAAAACAAAAGAAGCGTTTGAATTGACGAAGATACAGAATTTAACCCTCTATGGGACCGTGTGACTTAAAAGTTACAAACTGATGTATCTATATTTTAAGAATTTAATTTCGTTTAATTACCACTGCACTATTAAATTTGATTACTGTATTACTGTAGCGACACCACCATCCATCTACAGTAATTATTACTTAAAACATTTTCAAATCAGAGTGAAAATCTTTAATCAATCGTAATTTTTTCTCCAACAAGCAGACAAAATTCGGGCTATAGAGGGTTAATTTAAAACATAATCTCTGAAGAAAATTATGCACGTCGCCAGTCGAGTGCAAAGGGTTAATACCAAAAAACGAGCACAGAAAGACAGTGCAAGCCCAACGACAACAATTCGGTCGAGCATCAGCATTGCCTACAAATAATTGGACTATCAGATAACTGGTAGCGCTGGGGCGAAACAATGTCGCCGCCATTGTTCGCTCCACTTTTCCAGGCTCGTAAATTGCATCCCCGGTTCGCGTAAGACAATAGTATCAGCGTTTGAAGATGAAGCAATCCTCGCGGAAAAATGCCGGTAATTACCATATAATCCATCGTATTTCGCCGATAGCAGCATACCGGGCTACGCGCATAATGGCTAATCTGCCTAATCTACAGCGTGCCTCGCATCCATTACGGTCGACCACGTGCTTCTCTCTTTCTCTCTCTTTCATTCTCTCAGAGTGGCTTACAAGAGATCGCTAAGACTCGCCTGTATAAACTGGCGCCGTCTCTCGAGGGGTCTCTTTTATTCGCGGCTCGAGAGAATTCGATCTCGAGATCTCTGGGCCCGATATTCTTACCGACACATCCTGGACGTCGTGGAGAACGGGATATATCGCGATCCACAGCGAATCTCCGGCTGAGTGACACGGAGATCGCTTGTTACCGATACACGCGTGTGTAAGACGACGTGTTCGCGTGATTTAATAATTGCCTTATAAGGACGGGGCCCGTAATTGATCGATACGACTCGCCGCTATTCCAGCCTCTCTCGGTACTCCTTCTACCATTGCCCCAAGATCCACGCTCGTTCTTGTTTTTTTGCTCGCTTCTTTTTATACCTGGATCCGATGGTTAACCGCTAGATCATCTTCCAGCCAATAACCCGAGACTTGAAAAGCGAATGTTCGTTGCTGACGAGACGGGATTTCGAGAATGGTGCAAGTCGAACGATTAAGCGTTTCTTTCTTGAGATTGCAGGGAATTGTTGGAGGATTGTGTTTGTAAGGCTGTTGGGTTTTATGACTTGTAAGTTTGGATTTATCGGATGGTGTAGGAATTAGGTTTCTGTGGTGGAAAAATAATTGTAGGTTTTTTTTTTTAGAGTTGTTGTAGTATGGCGATGTAAAGGTGATGGGAGTGAGAAGGTACTGTTATTAAGATCTTGAAAGAAGTTAATTGTTTATTGGGTTTTAAAAGGTACTTTTTATCCGGTTTTGTTGTTCGTTGGAATTTTAACATCGCGGTATGGTAATTATTTTTGTATTATAGTTTATTCTCTGGCTATGAAGTGACTTAAGATTGATGAAGAAAAATAGTGTTGTCAGGTCAGTGGTAACCTCGCAGTACCAATGGTAAAAATGTTCGATCTTTAATGAAGGTTTATAATAAGCAAGTAGTACACACGTGCAAGAACCTATTTTTCTTTTTATTAACACTAAACCTACCGACGATTAAACTATACCTGCTTGTGTCAAAGAAATTACAATAATAGATACTTGGAAAAATGCACAATGCTAGAGAAACAAATCTTTGACCATATATTTTACGGAAAATCACGAAAAAATATTCACAAGTGCACGGTTAATAATTTATAAAATTTGGAGAAGAAATTACGAAACGGTCATTTGACCGCTTTGGTAGGTTTAGTGTTAATCTTCCATTCGCCGAATGCAACAACTTAATCTTGCTGTCCACCTCAGGTCTGTACGACTGGAAGTTAAGTTTACATTTACATAAATACTTTTAAATATTCCTTTCAAAGGTATTCATTCATTATCATTATTATAAATCCTTAGATTTAGCGTGTTTAATTTTTGTAATTACTTTTTTAACACTGTATATAGACATAAAAGATATTCAAAAATAAATTTTAAAACGATACGAATCTCTAAGCGAGGAGTACATCAGGACCAAAGGTATCCGAAAGCTTAAATTATTCACAAAATGATTCGCTTCGTAATTCAATCTCCAATAAAGCAAAAACTGCACCCAATACATCATGCAACGTCTCAATCTTCCTGTTCGCGAGGAATTAATCTCGCAAGAAATTAATCGAAGCACCGGCCGTGGCCGACGTTAAAGCAAAGGTAGCATCTGTTCCGATCGCTTCGATTTACTCCGTTCGACGATCACAGAAATTCACGGCGGCGTTCCATCGTGCAGAGCGTCGCGTTCTTTAATAAATATCGACTTCGTGCTTCCTATTCGTGCTCTCGTGCGCAACGCGTGTGTTTCGTGCAAATTCCAAGTAAATTCGCGGGAGCATGTGGCAAGGGCTGGAAACGCGATGGATCACGTAAGAGGTGGCGGTGTTTGCAGCGCGCATGGTGCATCGAACGCAATAAATAGGAGGAAGAGAGCATTGCCAACTCCGCCCATGGTCGACTGTCTACCGAAGAAGCCGAGAGTCGTGTTGTGAGTTATGGCTTCTCCAGGTGAATTATAACATGTATAACGCATACCGACGCTGGACGCTCGCTCGAACCCACACGTACAACGAACCGCAGAGGTTAAAGGCGCGGTTGTAACTTCTGGATTTTACGGAAATTCCTTCTGGTAGCCACGGAACGTTTTATGGTTTTTGATAATTGAAATAGATGTTTCGATGGCGTATATATTATTATGTAGCGTTTTACGAGTTGGACTGGCTCGATCGTTTGATTTGTTACTTTTTTTTTTTTCTTTTTCTTGTGTGGGTGTTGTATTGCATCGTTTTATGAATTTGGATAGGTTCAACGGGTTGGTTTCTTGTTTCCTTTGGAGCGGATAAAAGAGAGGAAGTATTATGATAATTTGGATCTGGTTTTTATGATCGTGGATAATTTTATCAGTCGGGTATTGTGATCATAATCGGTAGGTTTCAAAATAGCTTCGCTTATTTTATTCGCTTATTTTATTTGCTTATTTTATTTGCTTATTTTATTTGCTCATTTTATTCGCTTATTATAATCGAACTTCGGCTATTAGTATCAATTATGATAAATACAGTTGGGTAAAAATGATAAGAATCGTTAAAAAATTCGTTCTAATTGAACCTTTTCTTCGAAATGTGCTTTTAACCGAGGCATGCCTTTTATTTTCCATATGAGTGCATGGCAAAAATTTTTAGAAAATACGTAAATAAACCTTGTCCTGAATCGTACTCGAAAAATTTTTTATTCTCCGTGTAATGTTACACTTATAAAAAATTGCAAGTCGCAAAGTGAACATAGTAAAGCGGATTTCACTGTACTTATATAAAAATGAACATTCCGTGTTCGTTTTTTAATGAGATTCCTCAAGTTTTTTAAATAGTGGTTATTATTAATAATGATTATTAGATGTAGAATATTATCTAGTATTTTTTAAATCGAATTAAATTTATTTTCCGATTTTTGGAGCAGAAGTTTGTATTGAATGTACAAACTAAGTAAATGGTTGGAATTTTTGTTAGTTTCACTAAGATTAGTAATAGGTTCCAATTGTGATAGAAGTTCTAGTATAATTAATACAAATGACAGTAATTGGAGCATCAATATTCCACTGCTTTTCCTGATCTTAATTTTTGATACTGTAAATAATGATGTTATTTCGTCAACGACAGATATTGCTTGGAAGATGATACTTCGAACAGGCCTAGGCCAGTAATACAGGTTTGAAATTGCAAAGTGCATCCACTTACAGGACATCCATCAAGCCCACACAATCTCGTATATTATTCGTAAACCCGCAATCTGATCAATATGCAGATGATACTCGTAGGAACTGCAAAAGAATTGTATTCAAATATTGAACGTTTTGCAAAGCCGTTTATCAATTTTTCTCATTCGTACAAAAAATATATCTAGTTTACATTTTATTCTTTATTCTTTACATATGATATACAGTACTTCTAGTTTAAGCGTATACACGCTATTTCTCTAACTATTAAAAATTGTCTCATTTTTTATATAAAAATTGTTTGATTCGATGCAAGGAACTTTATGGAATGTTTAAATTCTTTTTCAAAATTCTTATTCACAGTGATTTTAATATCAGTGTAATTCTTTTTAAATTGAATTATATATTTTTATTATTATTTAACACTAGGTTTACGGGCATCGATTGGATCATTTTCATGGGTACATTAAAATAAAAATTTTTTGTAACATTATTAGTCCAGTTTACTCGAAATAAATGGATTTCTGTTAGCAAAGATCTATTTAGTACATTTTTCGTATATAAATTTCATTTTGATTTTACATTTTCTGTCAATTTTCAAATTGACGAATTCCGTAAATTTAGTGTTAAACTGTATTTATAAATCTTATAAATTACTATTTTTACAAATTATATATTTATAAATCTTATAAATTATTATTTATAAGATCGAAGATATCAGCACCCGATGCAGTAAAATAAAAACGTAACCAAGTTTAGCTTTAACATCTCTGATATCTCTCGAGTCTCTCTACAGTAATAAAAAGTATAAATTAAAAAAACAGTAATAGATACTGTACTTTGCACAGAAATAAAAGATATAAATATAAAATAGCTCAGTGAACAGCCATTACCACGATAAGATTATACATTCAGAGCACTCGTTTCCTATACTCGATAAATTATTATATCAAAGATATCGTATACACGTCGACCAAGGCAACACAATAGGCCAATAAAAATATCCGTGTCCACAAAGTGAGCATAAAAATTCCCCGCCTCGCTTTTTCCCCCTTTTCCTCTGTCCTGGCGGATAAAATGAAATTCCCTGAACGTGGAAACAGAAACGGGATATTAAGATAGCCACGATATTGAATGCGGGAGGAGTTTGCCACGGCCGTTTACGTCGATGCATGATGTGGAAATATATTCCGGCCATGTAAGTCGTTAAAATCGCGCGTGATCGGTCAGGCTTCTTCTGGACGAAGGGAAACATCGTGAAACAGGAGTCGAGGAGAGCCCACGAGAGATGCGACGGCGACGATAGGGAGGAACTAAAAAGGGAACAACAGGATGAGGTCGAACAGGTGAACAGAACGCGTCAAAGAGAGACTGGAATCCGAAAGAAGTGTCGAAAGGCACTGCTTCCTGATACATACATAATTCAACCATGGAGGAAGTTCGCTGGTTAACTCGTTCCTCGCTAAATTTAAACTTGGCGCGTTAAGAATTCAAGAGCGGTTCTATTGTGTTTCAAAATGGCTACGTTTGGAGTCGCTCTGACTATTTAATATTGAAATAGACGACGATTAAAGTGTATCTATTTGTGCCAAAGAAATCACGGTAATGGATATTTGCAGATACAATGCGAGAGAAGGAAATATTTAATATATATCTTTTTTTTAAAGAAAATCACGAAAAATACTTAAAAACTCACAATTATAAATTTATAAAGTTTCTATTAAAAATTGTGAACCGATCATTAAATTGATATATTATACGTAATATAATTATTAATATTTATTACTCATGAATAACTGAAATCATGTATTTTTGTGATCGATATTGCGGATGCAAAAAATCTTTGATGATAGAATATTGTATATTTTATTAATTTTTTGTTTTATGCATCTCTCGTAATTTTATTACACCATAAAACGGTTATGGAGCCTTTTGGGATTTAAAGAGCTTGAAACATAACGAAGAAATATTTTAAAGCTAATTTTAATAAGTTTTATAACACTGATGAAACTTTCAACACCTGTTCTGAAATTATTCTTAATACTAACATAACATAATATATTCATCGAAAAGCCTTCGAAAGTGCTATCTAAACCCCAGTAAAAATCAAAAACTAATTTTTTAATAATAGAGAATCAAGAATAGTGATAAAATTCACTAAGCGAACCGTCAAATTTACCACTGATTACATCTACTTCATCTATCGACCAATATTTCCACCGACATTAAAAAAACTACTTCGCACGAGCTTCAACCAAATCACCACACTCACGCGTCCAGACACCTCGACTGATCCTACATTCCAGAAAACTGCAGCTAATACCACGAAGCCTCGCAACGCGGCGCAAGAAAGCGCGAACCGAGCGGGGGCAAGAAGTCGAAGACAAGAAGTCGAGGGCAAGAAGAGCACGAGGAAGAAGCAGGAAGAGGCGCGAGCGCCGGTTTCCTGAATTCCATTCGAAGACTGGATGCTCGCTGTGTACCTTGGGTCACTCGGTGTCGCGATTTTTCAGATGTTTCGAGTCGTGCTTTACAAGACAAGTGTAGGAGGCGGGGGATCCCGCGGCGAGGGACGGAAAAGCCGTGGAATAAAGGCGGTGAGGCGAGAGAGGTGGCGAGTTGGAATAAAGGGTATCGCGACGAGCAAGGAGGAAGAAGGTGCGAGAGGGTGGGTGAAGAAGCCAGGAGAACGGAGAGAGAAGGTACGCATTGTAAATTGAATCTGAAGGCTGGCCAGATGGGCGCTGTCATGGTGGCACGAGCGCCACTATTTCATCCGTCCTGACACTTCTCGAGTGGCCTGGCCAAACGAAGGAAAATGATTGCACTGGCCGGGGACTCGTCTTCCGGCTTAGAAATCTAGCTGCGATCACACCCCTAACCCATTATCCTCGCCCACGTGCTCGTTTCCGCGTAATATCTTCGGACTCTGACAGGACAAATGCGTCCAGCTGGGCACCACGGGAGGAAACTTACCGGGCAGCCCGTTCAGCCCTCCGCCCGATGAGTCCTCTTCGTGAAAGTCCGCGGATTTCGCGTATCGTCCATCTTGGCGAGACGCTCCGTCGGGATCTGACTCGCGACCATGTCTTGCCGCGATTTCTAATGGACCGTCCGCGCCGATCCGTTCGCGTCGTCTTTCATTTTCTCGAGCTCCGCCTGATAAAAAGACGGCAAACAAATGGCGGCCTTGGTCGTGGCTGACGCTTGGCGGATGAACGGGACAAGGGATTTACAAATTGGTGTTTCAGAATGGGGGGGAAAAGGAAGCGCCTTTTGTACGGAGGAATTAACTAGATTTAGAAACTGGTTAAGGTTCTGGAAGCTTGAGAAAAATCGGTGAACCTCGATAGCTGTTTCGTAGCGCTGCTCGAAGTGAACGCGAGTAGAATTTTAGTTCGAAGGATTAGAGGGTGAGTTAAATTTATTACTCCGATCGTTTCGTTGATCCTTCTGCAAAGTTAGGAGACACAGTTCCGCTGAGTATCGAAGCAGTAAGCTCGATGTTTTATGTTGGACCAAGATTTTAATCAACCGTACAGTTGAGTAAGAAATAGTGGAAACGGTGAAATGCTAATACGTTACAACTCAATGGTGATCTAGATCTGAAAGTTATTCAATCTTCTAGTATATGATCCAATCTTTATCTGATTGTACTTCCTATACGTAACACAATACGTTCCCCTCCGGTAAATTTTATAACGATCCTAATACTTCTAGCGTACTTTAAATTCACACTGACGATAAACCAATAAAGCCGGGAATAAATTCGAACGATTTACATCTATCGTTCCGAAGTCAAATTCAATATCTCCGAACCACTCAATTTCCAGGTTTATCTATACCGACACCTTTTGTTCTCTTCGATGAGTCACTCCATCCACAGAGTTCATACTCATAATTCACAAACGCCCTTTACATAATTGCACATTGTTTAGCCCGATTTTTTTTTTTCTTCTTCTTTCTTTCGCCCGGGGAACCAGCGATCGTATTTAATTCCGAGCAGGAATGCGCGCAAGAGGAAAAAGAAAAGAAAAAAAGTCGCGAATGCTGAATTACGCGAAGCTGGCGAGGAAAACTCGCGGGTGCGCTGGCTCGTGTGTTGCGAAACAAGAAAGTCGGCTCCGTTCTGAATCAGCGGCGATTTGTAAAACGCCAAGGACAAGTACCGGGGGCTCGTAAATATTTTATCACGCGGTGAATGATTATTTACGCGCTGCCTGACACCTTCTAATCGTGCCCCCTTCACGTAACGGCGGCGTGTCGCTTTCTTTATGGGCCGCCATGCAATAACCGACATAATCGTTCCCAAGTGCTCATCGTTCACCGATCTCACGGCACGAGGAGCCCGGACGCGCCATTTCAACGATATCGTGCAACCTGCGAGCAGTAAAACGAACGGTGGTCCGCGAACCTGGTCATTATCGCCTCGAAATAGATTTTTCCTCATAAATCAAGCAAATTAGTCCGTGTCGTCAACGGATAACGCGACTGCCTGATGACTGAGGCTGGTCCGTTTACACGCCAATACCTATAACGCTCCTAATAAATGTAGATCTAAAACTATGCAACGATTAGACAAATGTCACCTGTGGATTATTTATGAATAAAAAAAAAAAAAAA
>SMSQ01004839.1:0-30058 GCA_019453375.1 Ctenoplectra terminalis | reverse complement strand
AAAAAAAAAAAAAAATAAGAAACAAGAATAGCTAGAATACAATGATGAAATAATGACAACGTAATCACATGTATCGCTGCAGGAAGACTAACGTCCGGTTTGAAAATAACTTATATGCACGGCTATCATTTATGAAATCATTAATCTAGAATTAAGAGCATTAAAATCACCAACTTTCCCGCCTTTTAACCATTTTTTTGGATCGTAACGGTAACCACAGACCCGGTAACCGCAAAAAAAAAAAATAAACAGAAAATAGGTATAGTTGTACAAAATAGGAGCTTTATTTATAATTTCATGTACGCTAAAGATGCAAGAATAAAAAGAAGCTCAAATCTGGATCTCCGTGTAAAATTACCCCGGACGCATCGAAGACCAGGACTGATCGAAGGAAAAATTTCCGGCAGCGATCGATAACTAATTTCCACGCGATCCAACTCTCTACTTTCGTCGACGTTTCACGTCAGGTTGAAACCGTTCTAGATCGAACGAATATACTTGGACAATTAATTAGCCATCGGATGTCTCATCTAAAGATCAGCAGTCTGAAAGGTAACAGGGGATAAACGGTTCGATCGCGCGACGTCGAACGGGAACGAAATTTAATTTCACCCAAGACCCTGTATCCAAGAGGAACGCTGCGGATGGAAGGAAACTGGTCGCCGTAATATTTTCACAAGTCGTCGAGAGCTGCCACCTTATCGGCCGAATGAATGCCGCCCTAATGAAAACCGGCCTCCGGACTAAAGCGAGCTGATGCTTTAATTAAGCACACTTAAGATCGCGAAGATTCCAGGTTGTTCTGGTTCTGGAAACCGGCCGGGAACCAGCCATGCTTGTCCTCTTGCCTCGTCCCGCGAGTTATCTGTCCTCCTCGAGCCTCTTTATCCGCCTTGCCGTATTCCTGACTCTTTCTCCGTCTCTCACGATGATCCACCGCTCGAAGCAATTACTCAGGAACTTGGTTCTTGCATTCTCGGATCCCGTGGCACCCCGTTCTTATTGCAGCTTGATAAAGTGGCCATGGCATTAACTTCTCTTCCGAGTCGCGCTATCGGGGCACCGCAAATAACGTACGAGCCGATCGTATTTTCCCGCCTGTGACAGAGAGATCGAATCGGGAACCGTGGCCGATGATCGATGATCCGGCCTCCGGATGCCGACGTAGAATAATCGCAAGAAAGTGGAACCGGTGAGAGATCCCGCCACGACCGTGAACCGGGTACGAGATTAAATGCAAAATGGTTGCGTTCTTTTGGCTGGTTGTTTAGGGTTGCGTTTGGCTCGGCTATCATTTTTTAGCAGGTTATTTTGCTTCTAAATGTAAGAGTGATCGGTTGAAAGTGTAGGGTATTGTGGGGATATNTTTTTTAGCAGGTTATTTTGCTTCTAAATGTAAGAGTGATCGGTTGAATGTGTAGGGTATTGTGGGGATACATATAATACAAATTAAAAAGGAATAATAATAAAAGTTCCTCCCTAAAGAAACTCTGCTTCCGCTTCAAACCACGTCACACCAATTTCAATTCTTCAACTATTCCATTTATCCAATTAACTCTCATATATATATATATATATTTATATTCAAGTGGATTGAGTTTTTGGTATATAAAGTTTAATAGTTTAATAAAATAGAAGNTATATAATACAAATTAAAAAGGAATAATAATAAAAGTTCCTCCCTAAAGAAACTCTGCTTCCGCTTCAAACCACGTCACACCAATTTCAATTCTTCAACTATTCCATTTATCCAATTAACTCTCATATATATATATATATATTTATATTCAAGTGGATTGAGTTTTTGGTATATAAAGTTTAATAGTTCAATAAAATATAATAATTCCTCCGACGCTGATCCTGACACTGTGATGCTGTATTCTGAACTGCAGTCTGTGCAAACTTTTATCAGACGATTACTTCATTTTCAAACGCGTATATATACGCTCTTCGTAGCGAAAGGGTTAAAGATAGGTAGAGGTAACGTGGATCGTAGGTGTTAATTTCTGTATCGTTTGAGAGTTAATTGGATAAATGGAATAGTTGAAGAATTGAAATTGGTGTGACGTGGTTTGAAGCGAAAGCAGAGTTTCTTTAGGGAGGAACTTTTATTATTATTCTTTTTTTATTTGTATAGGTTTGATGTTTAGGATGATAGGGTGAATGTTTGAAACCAGAGTAAATGGAAGTTAGGGGTTGAAGTAGTTTTTATAAAAATTTATATTTTTATGAATTTAATTTAAAAAATAGAAGGCAGATAGACGATTTGTTTTATTTGGTAAATATTATAATTGGTACAATATTTTTGGTTTATGTATATATTTTTAGTTATCATGTGCATTCTGTGTATTTTTGTGCCTTCAAATTTTATTCTTTACGTGGTCCGCATAATCTGTACAAATGGTTTAAAAACCTTTGCAAATATTTTATTTATATTTTTATTTAGAGAGCGTAAACATAAAGAATGCTTATTTACGATTCCATCCTCAAGTTTGCACACGTCTCACACAAACTTTCTATACTCGTTCCAAATTTAAATAAATCTACGTACAAATCTCTAACCCAGTTCAACAACTAAATTAGTATACAACAGTCAGGTCTATAAACTAAACCACGAAATTTCAAATTCCTCGATTACTGATTCGCAACAATTTATAAGCAAGCAACAAGTTGCGGTTAATCGAGTAACAAACCACATACAATTCTTCAAAGTAAAAGTTCCACAGAATTTCAAACAAATAAAACTATAGCGAACACAACATCTTACGATACAAATATCGTGATCTCTATAAAACTTCGAATCGTATCCTATTATAATTACACGAATCGAAAGATCTTGGCGATCGATGTCGCAAACTCGAGCAAGAAGTTGCAGCCGCATTAAATCACGAACGAATAATATTTCGCCAGAAACGGGAAGAGACTATCTTCGGTTTAATATCGGAGCGGCTAGAGATGATGGACGATCGAGACGAGCTCCGATGACACTGCCAGATCGGACGAAAGCAACTTTCGCGAAAGAGTTTCCTACCGAGAGATAAGAGGGAAGAAAAGTCGCTGGCCATTTTAGACGAAAAGAAAGAAAGACGAGGAATCATGTGTCGTCGTGTATGATCGATGTCCTGCCGGCTAATTCATAATGCAAAATTATCGTGGCACGATACGAACAACGAGTTCGTTCTGAAACGGCAGTGTCGCTTTTTCTTTCCACTCTTCGCTAGGGAATCAGAATTCAGATGGTGGTAGGATGATGGACAGCAATGACTGGTACGGATGACACCTACAACGTCTCCGGACTCGCGTTTCGAAGATTTTATCGCGAACTGATTGGAAAAAGAGCGGTATTGCTCTGGAAGGTTACGCTAAGAAAGATGAATCTTCCAGAACAGGAGAAATATGAAAGAGTTACAGTCACTGAGCGGTGTTCGAGTTTTATTGTCGAAGAAGGACTTACACGGTTGGAGGAAAAAGTTTGGATACGACGGTATAAATGTTTTAAAAATTCTGTACAACTGGTTGTATTAGGTTGGACGATATACAAGGAGAGATAATAGTGATAAATAAGAAGTACATTAGTTGGAAACATTTTATTTTGTTACGTTATTGGTATGATTACTTTTACAGGAGTTACTATTTTGAACAATCTTTTAAAATAATTTCTAAACGATGTGCAATGTAATTGGCAGTGTAATATTATGCAACTGGATAGGGCTGATTCTATGAAAAAATAAGTAAAATATGTGGAATAAAGTTTCATTTGATACTTTCGAGAAAATCGACCTTAGAAATCTACTCGGTACGCTTACACTGCCGCTCGAAAGTATGTGGACACTTCCTTAATTCTTGTAACTACTTGAAAAAAGTTATATATTTTATTTATTTATTGTATTACTATTAGTACTATTAGAATACATTACATGCATGTTCGTAATAGAATTTGGCAACAAATATTGTTTAATAATAAAAATATACGTTACGTATCACAAGTTTCATGAACATGGTAAGTGTCCGCATACTTATGAGCGGCAGTGTACATTCGATCAAGCCTCAAGTCAATGGATTTCTCTGCAGACTGCCTTCATTCATATTAATGAACGCTCTTAATATCTTTATACAATTTCATTTGCATGAATCATTTTCGTATACTCTCGATTACTGTGTAAACGCAGTCATATAGGTAGTCCGATAGAAGCTAAGCTATTCGACGAGTGTCTGAGACAGGAATTAATCCTAAAGCTTTTTAGAATAAGTTAAAAGAAAAAAAAAAAAATAAGAGACAGGTTATCCTGGTCACAGTATTGTTACCAGAATAATAAAGAAAGGTCTTAGAAATATTGATCAATGAGCTGTGTTGACTTCAAGTAGTCAGACCACTCGATTTTAAAGATGGCTCCATCGTTAAAAGGAGACGAGCGTGCAGAGTATCTTTTCTAAGCTCCTCGTGGCCGTAACCTCATTTACACTTAAAGGAGCCTGCAGCGGAGCAAAAGGAGTACCCTGCATATTTAAAGGACGGTTTAAAGGACGAACAATGGCACTGCCACCATATGATGACACCGTATTGTGCGGGACTTCTTTTTCTTGCTAGTTTCCAGGGGCGTTGCTATTATGGATGCATGAACTTGTTTTGCTAGAGACGGCTAACAAACACCTCCCCGGCCATCTTTCCCAGACTAATACTTTCGAGAGTTTGCAACTC
This sequence comes from Ctenoplectra terminalis, assembly GCA_019453375.1. Taxonomy (NCBI): domain Eukaryota; kingdom Metazoa; phylum Arthropoda; class Insecta; order Hymenoptera; family Apidae; genus Ctenoplectra; species Ctenoplectra terminalis. Next base: position 25,359 of record SMSQ01004839.1, on the reverse strand, counting down.
GCCAAGGGTGAACGAATCTTGTAGGGCATTAAGCAGCATTTTTGTCTCTTTTAAATAGTTATCGTGGGAAATTGTAACAAGAGCTGATGCCTCAGAAGCAATACCGCCCTTTGTAGGAATCGTTCCTCCAGTTTCATCGACTTAGCATTAAGCCGATATTATCGTCGTTCCGATGTTACTGTCTCTGTTTAAATTAAAACATCGATGGAAAGAATATGATAAAAAAATTTCTAAGGAACTTGTTCTTAGTCACCATCGAAAAACGACGGTCAACAGGAGTACCTTCCATTAAGTTTCAAGAAGATAAAATACAAAATGTACATGTTATAGGAAATTAAATATTAATTATAAGCTACACGTTGGGAAATGTTCTACATTTTCTGCAGAGACACAATGTGTTGTATAAATTCACGAATGAAATACGAAAAAAATCCTAAAGATAGTAGCCACTTCGAATCGAGATAATAGTAGCAGCTTGTACTAATAAAATTAAAAAATCTGATACAAAAATGTATCGACAACAAATTTAACCGTTCGGAATAACGTACACAGTATTTTGGAAGATTTCCAGGCGTCGGTTTAAGCTTCAACCCTTCCTCCGTAGCTACTATGGCGGCCATTACACGACAGCCATTTTTTACCTACCTTCTAATCCACCAATACCAACAGCCCCCTACGCTTCTCAATCACCCATCTAATCACTGATCCACCAAGCACAACCATTTTATTTTATCACTTGAAGTCGACTGTTTTCTGCAAGACCTTTAAGCACAAGATCTAGCCACCATCACTCTGACGTTACAGCAGTTATCGGTTTCTCTCCGTTGCAGCCTTCGATTTCTCTTCTTTTCCCCTCTTTATGAGCTGGTTCTTCTAACGTAATGAACGTGCTGCCGGGCCACCCGCACGGAGCAACGTGAGGGCGCCGCTGCGGCTATTCCGGACACTAGAGGACTGCACCTTGGCGAAAAAGGGTGCACCGAGGGAGGTAGGAGGGCCTCTCGAAGGAAGGAATAATCCGCGGGCTCCCATTGTCTCCGACGTGCCTTACCGTACGAGCATCTTTCTGCCGCCGCGAGTCGAGAGCACCAAAAACGACCATATCGCCGGCGTTGCTATTGTTTAGGGAGTATATCGACCGATATGATTTAAGGTCCTTGGCGGAGAGAGCGGAGACGCTACCTGGGCCCTTACGAGGCTTCTCGGTGGACAGTGGTTCTCAAGGTAGCGGATGGATGCGTTGTTTGAATCAAAATTTTGGATTCTTGGAATTTATGATAGGAGCAATTTTATTACATAAATAAGAGATACGGGTAGTGGATAGACTTATTATTTAAGACAGAATTTTAGATTCTTGGTATCAGTAATAGTAACAATTTTATTAGATAAATAAGATATGTAGGTAGTGGATAGACTTATTATTTGGAACAGAATCTTAGATTCTTGGTATCAGTAATGGTAACAATTTTATTACACAAATAAGATACATAGGTAGCGATGAGATTTATAATTTGGGACAAAATCTTAGATAGTTTTTAGTAAACTAAGTCAGTGGCGAGAAAAATACCAAAAATGGCGGACAGATAATAGGAAAGACAATCCTCTTCTTCTTGCAACATAGATACTTCATAAATAGCAGAGATGATCTAAATATTGTCTATTTAAAGTATCGAGACATATTAAGTAACATTCCCTATCAGGAGGAAAGTGGAATTATTATTTATGAACAAAGAAAATTGTGCAGAGAAGATAAAGACCATCTATATTATTTTTATGCATTGTGCTCTTATATTTTAAAGATCTTCAACAGTTTTGATAAAGAATCCCGAAATAAGAATCCATCTCCTCTGCGAATGCTTAAAAAATTCAATTTCTCTAAACAATCTAAACTGAACTTCTGTCTAATATTTATTTCAACAGAGCTTTCAAACATTAGCGCGCAAAGAAAAACGCAAAGAACTATTCCACATAAATAATTCTACTTTATGTACCAATTCTCCAAAACGGTATAAAATTATCCTATCACTCAACTATTACACATTTCCTACCATTTTTCCTTCCTAATCGCGCTCGCTACTCTCTCCGATCTAAACACCAAGTACACCAAGAACAAACCCCAGAAACATCTTCGCAACGCCAAGAATCAACCAGTGCCTACCGTCTAAACTCTGATCCAAGAATTGTTGCTCCCGTCCTAAGCCGCAACCCCGTCTAGATCGCGAAAACTGCGAGTCAAAGGAACGCGCAAGCACACAACTGGAACGGACTATTCGACGGGGGTATCGTTTACGAATGCGCACCTGGTCGTTCCGATCGTCGATTCCACGGCTCACGTATGTCGGGACTGCGACGAAATATTCGGTTCACCGTTTCGTTAAGATTCCTGCCGTACTTTCGACGCGAACGGTTTTTGTCGGAGCTACGCGGAATTCCGGAGGATATCCGCGGCTGAGATGGACGAGACGGTATCGTTCGAATAGGTCGTCTTTTATGGTAAGACCGGCGGCGCTCGATATTAGCCGATCGGATCGATAAACCGGGGAGATCGGGACGCGGGGAACGAGTCGAACCGATTCCAGGCTTCTCGCCGCTGATGTATCCGGCCAGGGACAGGGTTAAGCGAGTCGGTATGCGCGAGTCGTCGCGCAAAAGACGCGGCAAAAGGAACAATGTTCCGCGATCGTACGAGGGCTGATTTGTGTCGCGGTGGAGCGCGTTCTTGGAATCGTGTCGAGATAAACCGGGCTCGTACGAATCGGATGGATTTCATAAGCGGACCGACGAAAGGGCTGTAAAACGGTCGACACTTGTTGAAGAAGAAGCGTTTAGGATGCCATTCCGAGGGGACAGGCGGGCAGAACGGCTCTTCGGATCGGACTCGAACAGCGAGCAAATCGGAAAAGAAATCTCTCCGTGGAAACGAAGCATCGAGATCTGTCTCCCTATCTGGTGACGCTGGTTATGCCGCTGCACGTTATATCGCGGGGTAGGCTGGCCGCGTAAAAACTTGCTTGATAGAAGAAAAAATCGACGCTCATCTAATGATGCCGTGCGTCTGCCGTGGCTCCGTAATACACCGTACGTAACGAACTGGCCGATTCCGCAAAAAGTCCTCGCCTTCGCGTCCTAACGCGAATTTAAATCGCAACGCTTCACGATTGTCTGCCGGGGATCGTCGCCCGTTCGATCGGCGAATGCAACGTTGCAATAAATCGTTGGATCTTTGAAAGATTGTCGGACATGTCCCGAAGCACGGCCAATTACGTTTTGAGACTAGGAGCGGGGTTGGTAACTCAAAATTGAGATTCGTTTGATAGCGTTGGTAGAGTTGCTGCGTGATTCGTGAAGAATTGGTTTGTTTGGATTTGAAGGGTATTCTGAAAAGTTTGAGGATCGTTGAGGCGGAGCTTTGGATCTTTGTCGATCGTAGACCAACTTTCGGTACGCTGTGGAAGTGTAGGATTTTCCGCGTCAGGTTGAATCCTTTTTGTGGGAACTTTGTGAGTAGAACTTAACACGTGTTATAGTGTATTATAGTATTAATAAATTATGAAATAAAAATATAATATCCCTTGTTCTGGGTTATGAAACATGGATGACATTATCTTCGGTGTAAAAGTAACGCTTGCTGTAAGAAATCGAAGCGGATGAACGCACTGATATATTAACAGTACACGAATCGCAGACTCCGTGCTGTATTTTTTATCCAACGTTTTACCAACATTTTTCTAAAAATATTAAGTAACCCAAGTACTAGAGATTTAGTAAATACCTTTGTCTAATCCGTTACTAAATAATATCTGCACGAGAAAACTAATTTTTATTCTAACAAATCCACAATGCATCGAACGACTTATGCCAGAACAATGAAACCAGAAGAATTTCTTATTAATTTCAAAGCTAAGTGGATACCATTTTCCCAACAAAAATAAACCAACATACTTATCCGAACCATTTGATAAACAAAAATAAACCAACATACTTATCTGAACAATTTCATAAACCATAAAACCATTCGTTAAACATCAATACTCTTAAAAGTGAGTGAACAAACCGATCGAAATGCTACTCCGACCAACCAAAGCACCTTGAAGCACCTTGAAGCAACTCCATCAAGATTACAAGAAGCCGATCTTTCATCGGCAATATTTCAATCTAAAAATTTCGTGCCCAAGAACATTGTGAGCGATGCTTAAGGCCGGAGAACAACACCAGGACACCGGACACGCGACTCGCATACGAATCCACGGCAGCGTGAGAGTCCAGGCGTCCCTGTCCCTTTGCCTCCTGGATTCCTTCTAATTGGGCGCATACGCCGCAGTTGCTCTCTCGTCGAATAGACGGGCTGCTGCTGTTGCTGCATCCCGACGCTTCTTGCGGCACCGCTACAATTCTCTCTGCTCCGGACGCATCCGCATCGAGCAGCGCACGCTCCGCGTCCACGCTCGCTCCCACGTTTTTTTAATCAATCACATTGTCTATTGTGCGTTGCAGCTGTTCCACCGGGGCAGGCTGATTTGAATTTAATGGGCTGACGTGCATAAGCGGCAAGAAGGAATCATTAATTACGCCGCCCCGAGATTTCTGCATGTCCGTCGGCAAAAATGCGACATGCGCGAGGAACGAGAAAAGCTGCTGCTACAGCTGGTCGCTTTTAAATTAAGCCGTGTCAACGATCGTCGTGTGGAGCATCGATCGATCGATCGAGGACAGTAGCGTTTGGTCCGATTAGAGTAATGCGGTTTCATCGCGAACGAATGGATTGAGATGGCGCATAGAAAAGTATGAGACGAAGACTGGGAACGTGGTGTCTGTTGTTGCTGAATAGCACGAAGCTTGATTTTTCGTCGGTGAGGTTTATAGATGCCTCGTAATATTTCTTGTAGTTCTTTATCAGTTTTCTGGGTACCGTAAAAAAATATCTTGAAAAATATGCAATATTTTAGGCATTTATTAAAATTAATAAAGTTTGATTTTTTTTGTCAGTGTGGTTGATAGTGGTTTCGTAATATTCCTTGCAATTCTTTATTAATTTTCCGGGTACCTTAAAAAAATATCTTGAAAAATATACGATTTTTGAGGCATCTATTAAAATTAATAAAGTTTGANTGAACAAACCGATCGAAATGCTACTCCGACCAACCAAAGCACCTTGAAGCACCTTGAAGCAACGCCATCAAGATTACAAGAAGCCGATCTTTCATCGGCAATATTTCAATCTAAAAATTTCGTGCCCAAGAACATTGTGAGCGATGCTTAAGGCCGGAGAACAACACCAGGACACCGGACACGCGACTCGCATACGAATCCACGGCAGCGTGAGAGTCCAGGCGTCCCTGTCCCTTTGCCTCCTGGATTCCTTCTAATTGGGCGCATACGCCGCAGTTGCTCTCTCGTCGAATAGACGGGCTGCTGCTGTTGCTGCATCCCGACGCTTCTTGCGGCACCGCTACAATTCTCTCTGCTCCGGACGCATCCGCATCGAGCAGCGCACGCTCCGCGTCCACGCTCGCTCCCACGTTTTTTTAATCAATCACATTGTCTATTGTGCGTTGCAGCTGTTCCACCGGGGCAGGCTGATTTGAATTTAATGGGCTGACGTGCATAAGCGGCAAGAAGGAATCATTAATTACGCCGCCCCGAGATTTCTGCATGTCCGTCGGCAAAAATGCGACATGCGCGAGGAACGAGAAAAGCTGCTGCTACAGCTGGTCGCTTTTAAATTAAGCCGTGTCAACGATCGTCGTGTGGAGCATCGATCGATCGATCGAGGACAGTAGCGTTTGGTCCGATTAGAGTAATGCGGTTTCATCGCGAACGAATGGATTGAGATGGCGCATAGAAAAGTATGAGACGAAGACTGGGAACGTGGTGTCTGTTGTTGCTGAATAGCACGAAGCTTGATTTTTCGTCGGTGAGGTTGATAGATGCCTCGTAATATTTCTTGTAGTTCTTTATCAGTTTTCTGGGTACCGTAAAAAAATATCTTGAAAAATATGCAATTTNAGTTAAATTATCAAACAACTCATCCAAGTTTCCATTACCCAACTATTTTAACAATATCTTAATATTTCCCAACTTCCAGTTCCCCGAGTAAACTTCGTGCCTTCGAACTCTCGCAATCTAAATTCCACAAACATAATCAAACTTCTGCCGCAAATAAATTATCCACCGGATCAAACAAGCTACACAAACTTGGAAAACTACACGTCACGTACCATCGATGCGCATCGAACGAGCTCGAAGCGAATCGCACACGCGTCGAATCTGGCGCGAAANAATTAATAACGTTTAATTTTTTCGTCAGTGTGATTGATAGTAGTCTTGTAATATTCCTTGTGGTTCTTTATTAATTTTCCAGGTGCCGTAAAAAATATTTTGAAAAATATGCGATCTTTGAAGCAGCTATTAAAATTAATAACGTTTAATTTTGTCGTCAGTGTGATTGATAGTAGTCTCGTAATATTTCTTGTGGTTCTTTATCAGTTTTCTGGGTACCGTAAAAAAGTATCTTGAAAAATATGCGATCTTTGAAGCAGCTATTAAAATTAATAACGTTTAATTTTGTCGTCAGTGTGATTGATAGTAGTCTCGTAATATTTCTTGTGGTTCTTTATCAGTTTTCTGGGTACCGTAAAAAAGTATCTTGAAAAATATGCGATCTTTGAAGCAGCTATTAAAATTAATAACGTTTAATTTTGTCGTCAGTGTGATTGATAGTAGTCTCGTAATATTTCTTGTGGTTCTTTATCAGTTTTCTGGGTACCGTAAAAAAGTATCTTGAAAAATATGCGATCTTTGAAGCAGCTATTAAAATTAATAACGTTTGATTTTTTGTCAGTGTGGTTGCTAATAGCATCGTAATATTCCTTGTAGTTCTTTATGTTTTCCGAGTACCGTAAAAAAATATCTTGAAAAATATACGATTTCTGACGTAATCTATTAAAATAAATAAAGTCGCTACATGTGTTTTAATTACATTAACGAGGGAAAGCCGGTATATCGGCTCAGGGTACTAAAAGATATTCTTCAGATTATTACTGTTACAGCAAGATTTCTTATTTTGATATTCGTCTAGTATTATTCTTCAGAATATTTAGATTACAATAAGGTTTCTTCTTTTAATATTCGTCAACCAATTTTTTTAGAAAACCAACAAACCCATATATCGGTTCCAAGGCACTAAAATGGAAACACCTTGGATTATTAACATTACAGTTCTTCCAAAATCTTCCAAACGAAGAAATAGAATCCTTCAACACGCTACAAAAAAAAAACAGTTAAATTATCAAACAACTCATCCAAGTTTCCATTACCCAACTATTTTAACAATATCTTAATATTTCCCAACTTCCAGTTCCCCGAGTAAACTTCGTGCCTTCGAACTCTCGCAATCTAAATTCCACAAACATAATCAAACTTCTGCCGCAAATAAATTATCCACCGGATCAAACAAGCTACACAAACTTGGAAAACTACACGTCACGTACCATCGATGCGCATCGAACGAGCTCGAAGCGAATCGCACACGCGTCGAATCTGGCGCGAAAATTAATTAGTGGCAATCGCGAGCGACGCTTGAGGGAGAAAAAAAAAAGAAAGGAAAAAAAAACTGTCAGCGCGATTCAGGTTGAAGCGAAATCGCGAAGAACCGTGTAATAGGATTTTTTTGCGGATATACGCCGCTGTGGGCAACTATGGAAAACAACTTGCCGATTACCCCCGGTCTCCGGTATATGGTATCGCTGGAATCTCGCGTGTCGTATCTGGCACGTGGACGCTCCTCGAACGATCGTCTTCTCGCATGACCATTTCAGGAAATTACCTTGTTCCGCACGTTTTCATTTTTTACGCTTTATATCCAGGAATTCCCTGCGCGATTACAAAAACCGGAGCATTCCTCGCGTTCGTTTTGAACCAGGCTACATTTGTCGCAGAGACGAATTCCGCGATTTCGTTCGTTGCGAATGGTGGAAATACTGGGATGAATATTTAGGTTTCTATGTAATCTTCGTTACCGTATTTCTTTTAGTTACTTCTTTGGGTAAGATTAAATTGCGCGATGACTGTGAAGTTTATGCGATCGTAAGTGCACTGGTTTTAGCATGGATCTGTGGTTATTAACAGTAGAACTATCGAACCAGGCAAAATAACTGGTTCATAATTTCTTATAGAAACTTTAGAAATTTACAGTAATGAATTTTTGGGAATTTTTCATAATTTTTTGGAAAAAATATACGCAAAGAATTATTATCTTTATTATAGGTATTTTTCGAAGTGCTGTCATTTTGATTTCTTTGGTACAAATAACTTTATTTTAATCGCCGGTAGTTCTAGTGTTAATTCAAACTTGGAATATTCTTACAAGTTCGAATGTAACGTTAGGAAACATTATTTTATAGCGAGAATAACATTTTGTCGTTTCAAGTTTATAGAATTCTGTACTTCATCCAGTGTTAGAAATTTCTTTTAGTTTTTCTTTAAGAATTAATATCTTCTTTCAAGGTTTTCTTTTTTAATTTACTGGTTGACTTATGTATAATGTCAGAAAGGTTTCTTGATTTTATGAAATTTCCTTCTGTTATTATATGTTTAACACTGGATCTACTGGAATGCTCGAAATGACCAGTTCCTAGTTTTTCATAGAGGCTTTATAAATTTATTCCAATGGCTTTTCAAAAATTTTCCACAATTTTCTGTTAATAATATAGCTAAAGGTTTATCTCCTTTACATTATGTATTTTATTTCTCTGCTACAAATAAGTACACTTTAATCATTACTAGTTCTACTGTTCTACTGTAGTTAATATTCACTGAATACAATTTTTAAGCATCTAACGAATCTAAACCCACAATTAAAACAGAAAGTTAAAAAAAAATCACACTTTACGTGGAACAAAAGTCTCGTTCAATCAGCCTTAACACTAGAACTACTGGTTCGTAATTTCTCATAGAAATCTTATAAATTTACAGTGGCGCATTTTTACGGATTTTCTATAATTTTTTACAAAAAATACGCACAAAGAATTCTCATCCTTATCATAACAATTTTTTCAAATACTCATCTTCATTTCTTTGCTACAAATAAATCTATTTCAATCGTCGGTAGTTCTAGTGTTAAAAAAATACCACCGAAGTTCCTATCTAAAATACTTATTCCTCGCCACAGGATCATCAACCGTTAGCCATGAAATGTTAAAAAAAAAAATTCTTCACTCAATTTCCTAAAGCTATCACCGCACGACCTAACGCCACTCATTACCAGAACCTATTTACTCATAATTAGTTCTCGTACATTGCCATAAAACACCGATCTCCATAAACTTTACAGCGTTTAACAAGCTCTCTAGACAGACCACCAGCCAGCCGATCGAAAGTCTCGCCACCCACCGACATCCCTTTTCCATGGTAGCTCTGAAACTTTTATCGCCAGACCAAAACACGAGCTAACCGATCGTTAATCTATTGCCTGCCAGCTCTCTTACGCGTCATCCCTCGAAACTACGAGACGCCACGCAGCCGTGGTATCCTGTCGCGTATCACAAAGACCGAAAAAAGATGTATCGCGTATTACGCGGACGATTCGGGACCGGTAGAACCGGACTTTGCGTATTTATACAGGGGGGTATCAGCGGGGTTGCGCCGTTTTACGGCTGTAGGACAGTCGGAGGATGATCGAAACGCAAGCCCTGGGGTGTTTCTGCGCAGGAACGCCTGACAAGATGGCGGCCGAACATAGCCATAGTTTTGTTCGGCGTATCTCTTGTTCTCCCCCCGAAGGTAGCGAGGAACGTGTAATCTCGCTAAACTATGTGGTGGGATTGATTCCTGGCATTGGCCGCTCGTAAATTCAACGATCCTCTGTGCTTATCGCGTCACACGAGCGTCTTCCCGTGCCACGACTACGAGAAAATTGTTTGCCCGACGATCTCCCTTGATAGAGCCGGACGTAGACACTGGATTCTATCGGTGGACGATGCGTTTCGCGAATAAAGAAAAGAAAAAGGGGGAAAAAAAAAGGAAAAAGAGTCGAGTTACCATTCACGTCGCGTTTGAGGACCGTTCGGGCGGAGTTTGCGATCCACCGCGGTTGCAATTGCCCGGTAAAGCGTGGAAATGAAAGTTTGATAGGCGACGAGCGCCGGTTAAACTTCCGCGATAGAGACGGAGACATGTTCCGTGTGGAGCGAGTAAAATAGTAAGAAGGCAAAGAGTGGTATTGGCGAAGATATTTTTTTTTTTTCCAAGGAATCGAGACGGTTTAGTTGGGAGCAATTCTTTTTATTTTTTTCTTTCTCTTATTGTGAACTTGAGGAAGCTTGTGTTTTATAAGGTTAGCGTTCTTGCGAGTTAGTAAGTGGTTTCTAGTTTTTATCGAGCGATCGCATGTAAGAAGTTCTTTCTTGTTCTGAAATCAATTAATCGAGCGTACGCGCGTGGTCGGTGAAAGTTTTCGTAGTCTGGAAAACTGGTATTATTGATTTAATACTCGATTTTTAATTCTTTGTACTCGTGTAAGAAAATTCGGATCGAAGGTAAAGAACCAGTTGGGCGTTCAACCATTTTTTAGCACCTTTTTCACAGAGTTTAAATATCTTCGCGAACCCGCATGAAAAAGCGCGCAAATCACCTAGACAACCACCATCGTTTCCTCTGCGAAGCGTTTTGCATTAATTCAAGCGAACAGCAGTCATCGTCCCCGGTTGAATCGTCGTTAATCAGCGCGCGCTCTTTTCCCGTCCTTAGAATTTATTCACGGATCTAGCCGCCTCGCTTAGAGCGTCGCAAGGATTCGCAGATACGGCGACGAGGCAAACCGCTCGCTGACACCGTGGCCAATAATTATGACAAACTCCGTCCCGCTTGTCAGCGCGAGATACTGTCTGTCAGCTCTGCAAGCGCGCCACGGTTAAACGGATTAAGGTTCACCGTAAGGCTTTCTTGATTTTTTAAGTCTCGCGACCTTTGCTTCTTGCGTTCGGCCCGGCTGCCCCTGTCCCGTCGCTGATTCTGAAATATGGCCTGTGACTCTTTCTTCTTTAGAGCTTTTTCCTCGGGTGGGTGAGGCCGAGGTGTGCGCGAATACCGCAATCCTTGGTTAGAACGTGAGCAACGTCGTTAGGTGAACTGAACTCGTGGAAACATTTTATTAATGGGAAGATTGAAGTGTTTGGAAGAATTTGAACGAATTTGGACGAGGTTCGCGAGAGAATTTCACGCAGGATTTTATTTGAGTAGGACATGGTTTCGGTACGTTTTTTCGTTCTTTTTAATTAATTTTTAGTAATGAAATTTGACGTCGAAATTGAACGCAAATGTGAATATGGGGTAGTTGAAGCATCGAGCTTCATTCTAGTAGGAATGAAATAAAGATAAGTGAAGGAAAGAAGTTGTACGGAGGAGATAGGAATCGGACGTTTGTTATTTTTACGTGTCCTGTTGTTGTGTCTTAAAAATCTTCAGCGGGTTGGATATTAAATTCTGTAATAAATGTGGTAGCTCGTATTTAAACCATCTTCTTTGCTAATTAAATTAAATTAAATTTTCGGAACAATTACTTTAGTTTGGAGTAGTTAATACTTGTTGTTAGAATCATTGATAGTTTGCAAATAAAATACTAAGATTACGGCTTTAGACTTCATGGAATCCATGCAGGTATCTTTCATACTTAAAAGAGTGTTTTATGAACGAGATAAATGTAGTTAAAACACATATATAAAGAAAGAAAAATGAAACTTATGATTACTTTGCATATAGTCAAGTTTTAAACCAAACTAGTTCAAGTTTAATAAGCTACCTTTAAAAACTGTGAATAATTTAGCTAAATTTTCATGTTGCCACAACCGGTAAGATACCAGGATAGAAAATTTCCTATTGAATTCAATTTTAATATAAAAGAACATGTTACATATCCCAAAACTAAAAACGATGGAAGAAAATGAACATCGAATCTGGCTCGACATAAGACTGCGAAGGGTTAAATTATACATCATTAAATTTTTATAGCGGCAAATATAAAACCAGTTGAACTAATTGAAATCTAGTTTTACAAAAGACAGCGCTTCGGATGGCTGTACTCAGAAGCAGAGTGCAGAATTATTTTTAGAACGATAACGAATTCTTCTAAATAAATTAATCATAGCGAATCGATGCGAAGAAATGCCTCATATTCTGTGTTTTTCGTAAATGGCGATGCTATTAAATTTGAATAGAAGATAGATAATGAAGTATCCGATGAAAAAAAAAATTGGAGCAAGATTCCAAAGACCGACAGGGTTCGCAGAAACAACAAAACGTCGATTTGTCTTTGATCCAATTAAGGAAAGAAATCCGATGCATTATGGATGCTTCGCAGTTACGCCGATGTCGAGGTCAATCCGCGCTGACGACTGTCTACGAAGCATTAAAGTTTTATTGCATTCTTATTGCCGGCTAATTGAAGCTTCTCTTGGAATGTGAATGATCACAAAATGGCAATCTGGTCGTTTATGAGCTGCACGTACCTGTCCATGTGCCAGGTTGTGAATTAATGCCGGCATTATCTTGGAAATGAAGACTTTGTACGAATCCGCGGTTTAAAACTTTCAAACACTCTATTCTTATCTTTTCTCCGGCGTCTGTTTATGCGCCAATCGCAAGGAAGATTACATTAGGCGACCGTGTAACCGCGCTGTAAAAACTTTACTGTAATATCCGTCGCGTTATTCGCCGCGAAAAAATTGTATTTAACGATTAAAATGCGATTAATGTAAAGCAAAGTCGACTACTACTGACAAGACTAGTTCCATCCAAAACAATTCCGATCGCGGAAGCTTCCGACAGAAGCAATCCTTGGACAGAATGTTTATCGAAATAGAATTTTAGTAGAATCTCAAGAAAATAATATTAGACTGTCCCAAAAGTTTCTTTCGTTTTATTAATAAGTAATGAACGCATAATATTTTGTTTCGCAGTATATTATTATATTATATATATTTTATTTTATTTTGAGCTCTCGGTCAAAAGAGATTTCTTTTTAATTGAGCAGCTGCTTAGTTAGTCTCACCTAATCTCAGGAAGCAAAGTCGATTAATACGAATAAAACTAGTCCCATCTAAAATAATTTCGAAGCTTAAAATCGTTGAACAGAATGTTTATCGAAATAGAATTTTAATAGGATCTCAAGAAAATAATATTAGACTCTCCCAAAAATTTCTTTCGTTTTATTAATAAGTAATGAACGCATAATATTTTATGTTCCACAGTATATTATTGTATTATATATATTTTATTTTATTTCGAGCTCTTAGTCAAGAGAAATTTCTTTTTGATTGAACAGTTGGTAGGTTAGTCTCACCTAATCTCAGAAAGCAAAGTCGATTAATACGAATAAAACTAGTCCCATCTAAAATAATTTCGAAGCTTAAAATCGTTGGACAGAATGTTTATCGAAATAGAATTTTAGTAAGATCTCAAGAAAATAATATTAGACTGTCCCAAAAGTTTCTTTCGTTTTATTAATAAGTAACAATCGCATAATATTTTATGTTCCACACTATATTATTATATTATGTAGGATCTATTTTGTTCCATTACCTTCCTCCATCTCTTATTTAACAAATAAGGCTGCATAATGATATAAACTCTGCCAGACCAAGCCACTGCGTAAAGATAACGAAAGAAACTTTCGAGACAACCTGATATAATTTAAGATTCTTTATAAAATCAGCGATTGATAAATAGCAATGTTATTCTGTATCTGTAATAGAAACATTCCTTTATTTTAAATCTGTTAAACGTCCTATGATTTATGAACGAGAGTGTAGGCACGATAAACGCGGCTGTAAAGGAGTTTGCGACAAATCTGTACAAATCCAGCGACAGAAGATGCAAAACGGGGTCGTACAGGTGTCCGGGACCAGGTACGACAGGTATCCTGTTGCGTGGTTGTTCGTCCTGCTCCATATCGGACATAAATCGCTGAGCCTTGACGTCGTCTTTGAAAGGGCGGTTTAAAATTTATCGCCCGATAAAGAAGATCGCGGTATTCTACCGAAGGAGCGATGCCAGTTTCTGGAACGCAGTTCCACACGCGTATTTCACGTTGCTACATAAAATCCGTAGCAGGTAGGTGAACGCGTGCGACTGAACCGATTCCTCTCTCGAAGAATCTCTTTACGACTCGAGCGAGATCGATCACCTCTCGCCGTTAAGCGGAAATGAACGAGATAGAACGGATCTTTCGTTTGGCGTGTCCACTTTGCGATTGTTTAGTCAGAATTGAAACGAACGACGATTTCTGTTATCCGAAGGATTGGTATTTTAAGTTTAGAAGAAGTGAAAATTAGTTTCTTATCGTTTTCAATGGAAGAAAATATTTAAAATAAAATTAGTAATGAGAAGGACTCGCTTTTATGAGTTGATGATTTACTTTAGGGATTTGTTTTAAATTATTAGTTTGGTTATATATACATATTTGAAATAAATAGAAGTAAAAATTAGTTTCTTATCGTTTTGAATGGAAGAAAATATTTAAAATGAAATTAGTAATGAGAAGGACTCGCTTTTCTGAGTTGATGAGTTACTTTAGGGAATTGTTTTAAATTATTAGTTTGGTTATATATACATATTTGAAATAAATAGAAGAAGTGAAAATTAGTATCTTATAGTTTTGAATGGAAGAAAATATTTAAAATGAAATTAGCAGTGATACAGACTCGCTTTTCTGAGTTGATGAGTTACTCTATAGGTTTGTTTTCAACTATGAGTTTGGTTATATAGACATAGTTTGAAATAAATAGAAGTTATAGGAAAAATAGAAAAATTGAAAGCTGTTAGAGATTATTGGTAACTGGTAGAGAAGATTTTTGAATTTCTGCTGTAGTCTTTTAGTTAAAATAAAATGCGAGGATGTAAGGACTAATTTCCCACAGAAGTTCAAGCAAAAGTAATTTTGCAAGTGTTTCGATACTATAAGGATTCTCTATCCTTGAGTTTACCAATCATCTTCGTATAGCAACGTCAACCAATTATACCGTCAACCACACCGTAAATCAATTTAAAACAGTTCCCAGTAAATCACCACAAAACTAAATAATTAAATAAACAGCAAATAATTATAATACTACGAAATCCTTTATCTTCAAATTTATCAATCATCCATAACCCATACAATTAATATTCACCGGCAAAATTAACAGAATGGTATCCACTGTTCATCACTTCCAATTAAAAAAAAAAAATCCCACTAATTAACATATAAAAAATAAACCTAATCTTTCCTAGCATCACAATAAATAGAACACTTACAACGCGAACGTCTTCNATCTTTCCTAGTATCACAATAAATAGAACACTTACAACGCGAACGTCTCTCAATCTCTACGAACTGTAAACAATTTCGAAATAAGAATAATTTCTCGAGTGGCTACATGGCCGATACGTCTACCCTAAACAATCAAGTAAAGAAATGAAACCAACGAGCAAGCATCGCGATGCTTCAAAGACTCTCGACGACCGAATTTATCAATCATTCTCGCCACCAGGAACAGCAACAAGAACAACGCGTCGGTATTCGCCAATCTTTACGAGCGGTCCGATATATTAGTCTGATCCGTAGGAAGGTTACATCGTATCATGTTAGACTTATTACAAGCAGAGATTCGAGGTCCGACAACCGGTCGAAGACAAATGCATCGAGCAAACGAATAAAGCGTTGCACGAACGAACGTGGCCAGGTGCATCGGCGGGTACGTGACGTAATTGGGCGAGCGAACGGATGAAAATCCTGATCATCGGTACGGAACCGGCCAATGGCATGGGCCAGTAAACGGTAATAGGTGAGATAGGGAGGCTTAATGATAGCTTCCTTAATAAGGCGACCTTAGAGAGGAGAAACGATGTTCGTGGCCGTGCAGGCTTCTCCTCTCGGGGTCCCTCTCGAGATAATTATTATGAAATGCTACCTACTACGAGGCTACAATCAAAGGAACGTGCTTCTGCTTATACACCTGGTTATTTATTTGTTTCTCTATTTAACCAGCGCGGAGAAACGGGAATTCGACTCAATTGGAGAAGTCATTGCTGTTTAATGTTGGCATAGTTGCGTGGGTAATGTCTTTGGCCTTTGTTGATTCTTCGGGACGATGATCGATGTATTCTTGAACTTTTTAGGGGAAATTAATTTTATTTCAGCCGTATGTTTTGCGACGATTTGGTTCAAGGGTTTTGGAATTGTAGGGTAGGTGTATTTAATTGTTGGCGTTGCATAGATGATGCGTATGGCTTTCGTTGATTCTCAACGACGATACTTAGTCGATTTTTATTTTTCAATTTTTCAGGGAAAATGAATGTGTTTTGAAACATTTGGTGCAAGGTTTTGGAAATGATAGGACAAATACATGTAATTTTGCTTACTTAAGTTCGAATTAAGATTAGTTAAATGGTAATTGGTATTTTTATATTTAATCAGTTTCAGATGGAAAAGATAGGCTAGAATTGTTATAATTTAAAACAATTACCTCTGATACTTATATTTCTCATCTTTTATTCATAAATTAAAAATATATCACAACTACTTTTGTAAAAAAACAAGATGTAACCAATGATGTAAAGCTTCTAAAATTCGTTCCTTAATTATTAAGGCCCGAATACAGTTAAAATTAATTTTTGAGAAGCCTCTTCGTACAATAATATTGACGAAAAAAAATATCTTCCTCAAGCCCATCTTTTCTTAATCATTCGTCTAGTCTTCTAACGAAGCCAACTACGACGCTCACGAGACACCGTCACGCCGCCATTTTAAAGCTACGATACACACCATGAACTCAAAACATTCGGACAGTTGGTCATAAAATCCCCAATTTTAATAATATAAATCCCTTCGCCGTGTTTTTTTTTAAACAACGCTCTATTTAAAATCTTATTAATCGATGAAAGTGTCCGTTGAGAAACGAAGAGGCAGAAAAATGGCGGAGCCGGTACATTGGCTTAAGAATTAATTTTTGTGTCAGACGTGCTCGAAGAACCATAACGACAAGGTGGTTAATCGTTAACCCCTTCGTAATTTATGTTTCCACATTGGAATAACTAATTGTGAAGTCGAGTTAGAGGATTGTGCTGGCGCGATGTCGGTTCGCAGTTAAGTTTAATCATCTAAGAAGGAAGTCGACCGCGTTTATTAGCCACGCTGCGAACAGCTCCGTGGTATCGAGCATAAAGAAACAACGGCACGGTAATTGCGTCCACCGATAATGATAATGATTTCCGATTTCTTGCATTTACGAGCGGGCACAGATGGTATTTTCAACGCGGCCGGAAGTCGACGGCGGAGATTTTCAAGAAATTTCCGCATATTTTTTCGTCGCTTACGGAAGATGTTCATTACGTTTTCCATTAGACCAGTTCGACGACGGTTTCAACGATGCTCGTTTATTAATATCGAACTGGTATAAATTCATATATTTTCGGGTAATAAAGTGCAGAAATTCTCTACTCTTTTAACGAGTGTAAATCGCGAGTCGCGAATAATTATTTTCAAGAGATAAAAAGTATTTGTGATATTTTAGAGTTTTTAAAAAATAGATATTAAACGGGTTTATGGTCGAAGAAGTGGTACAATTTAGAATTTTTGATTAAGTACCGTAATAAAATTCTGTTTCTTACATCTAAAGAAATTTACACATAAGGTACATTCTATCATGAACAATTAAAAATTTTTAATAGTATATCATAAATATGTAATAACGGAGTTAAATGTCTCATTTTTACTCTTTTTATACTCCACTTTAATATTACACAAAACGTGTATGATACTTGATCGCTTAATAATGGTACTACCACTGGAATATTATTGATCTCAAAATTTTATTACATTTGTTAAAAGAGACATAAAAGTCTCGCATTAATTTACACGCAACCATAAAATTATCTACGATATTCCTCTGCAAAAAAATAATTCAAAGGTATGAAACTTCCTTCTACATTCTAGCTTCTTCTATCCCTCTCTCGGTACCATTTTTTTTTCTTTTTTCACAATTAACTTTAAAACGTATGGTAATACTACTATAGTACAATTCCAGCAAAAAAAAAAGAAAAAATACGAAATAAATTAATTAATTAAAAGCAACGACCTAAAACGACCAAAACTAAAGCCTCCATTAGCCATCAGATTTCTGTTGTTCGCTTTTAACCTCGCCCGCGACAACGCACTCGCATTACGCACTTCCCAAGACATATCAGCGTTTAGAATTTCAATTCGCGTTTAAACGAGCTGACTCGTGGCGAACCTTTCCGCCGGGAATTCGATTCGGCTGAGTATCCAGCCGAAGTTATGCGTTTCATTATCATAGCACCGCGTAATGCGTGTAAAAGAGCAGAAGCTCGGGCATCCGGATACCGCGACAGTTCCATGGCGCCAGTGGCACACGTGAATTCCTCTGGAACCGTTCGGACTGATAAGCCGAAGCTTTATCGGAATTACGGAGGGACCCGTACACAAGAAGTAAATTGCCGGCGACTGGTTTATTGTGAGCGACCTTTTCAATGCGGACCCACACGCGGTGGTTCCATGAAGGAATAAAGATCGCCGGACTACGAATAGGCGAGCGTTTCGAGCGGATTTTACGAGCCAGCTTCTTCCTTTGTCAACGTGTGCTGGCTTTCGTAACGTTTCCGCGACGAGATGAAGCTGTCCGCGATTTATCCGAGCAAATAGACTTCGGTAGGACCTAATGCTGCGTGAGACTTCTTTTTCTTTGCGATTCTACTTTACACTTTAAAGCTACAGAGGAAAAGTGTGAGTCTATTGTTGACTTTTTTTATTTTTGTGTCAGTTGGTCGTTAACACTAGATCTACCGACGATTAAAGTATATTTATTGTTGAGGATATAATGGGAACGGTTTGAATAAGAAGTCTTTAGTAAATTGGGATGTGAAGATATATATTTAATGAAAGTGGAAATACTAAATAGGACTACCGCAGTGTCGATTATTTATTGTATCGAACTGCTCGAAAGTTAGAAACCGTTATTATTTGTATCTTAAAAAGAAACTGTTAACCTTCCCAGGTGCGCTTGTATTTGGACATGACCCGAGCAAGAAGGTTGAAAGTACGCTACTTAATATTATGAGTTTTTTCCTAATTGTTTTATTGGGCCTGCTAAAAGCGACATCCTGATATTTTTAAATGAACAGTTTTATATAACTGTTTTATTTTTAATGCTTATTTATATCGAAGAAATTAGAATTAAAGGAACGTGAAAAAATATATGACCCAAGATATATAAACCTTTGTCTATACTTTGAATAGAAAAATACGAAAAATTCCCCAAAGATGAATCACGGCAAATTTATAAAATTCTACCTTGGCCACCTTGGTAGATCTACATAGATAAATTACTACGGTGAATACCTCTTTCATGATTAGACAAATACTTGTGGAACGGTAGTGTACGACACCAGCTCGTTGCCAGAATAAGAATCCTCTGTACAGTTACAAGAAAATCCAAAAGCTGGGCTGAGAAAAAGGAGCAGCGAAACGTTGAGTAACAAGAATCCTTACATTACGATCGGAAACGATAAAACAGGCGTTTTACGGACGCCGATCTTCTCTTCCTCGACGCGAAATCGAAATCCCCTTTAATGCGACCAGCTACCGGGCGCTAGCTGGAATTCCCACCAGAGAAGTGGCTCGATAGATAACGGCCTTATCGAACAGCGGCGCGTTCAGGAATAGAGGAAAGTGGTCGCGACCTCGATGCCTCGCCGCCATTGGTACCACCGGAACTTCCATTGTCCGTATAGAATCCTTGCCGTTGGCTCGTAAAAATAATCGAGCCGAGAAAAATGTACGCCAGCAGGAAGAAAGCAGCTAAGCGCGGAGTAACGCGAAATACCGCACGGTGCATGGACCCTTATCTGCCACGTCGATCGTCGTTATCCGCACAAAAGGAAGCTGCGCGATCGGAAACGTACGAGTCGGTGTGCGAGCCGGCTATCGCGAGCCTCGAACTAACCACGAAGAACTATGGCCGGAGCCATACCACCGCGCTGCCATTCCGGCCGCGGCCGGAAGGAGAAAAAACGCTGCCTCGTAGCCCGGTGTCGCATAATGCGGTAGCACACGTGTGCAAGACCTTAAGTGCACGCGCGTGCTACGTATACGTGTGGGTTCGCGCGTACGGGAACGCGCGACTGGCCGTGCTAAATGAGGGCGAAGCTAATTAGATGGTCCCGCGGTCGATCCCTTTTCTGTCGCACAATGCGATATAATAATTCGTTCCTCTTTAATTGGCACGGGACCGATCGGTATTCCGGCCGAAGGAATCGTAAAGAAAACCGTGCGCGCATCGGTAAGGGAACGAGTGCTGATTTACATGCGCGGTGAGGAGCGGGAAGGAACGGTGGGTTGGCCGCGGTTTTATTGTTCCGTGGCTGGCATCATTTAGTAATGCGAAACGGTCCAGAGGATCGTGCGGCCTTTCGGTATCTTCGCGAGCGGGTCGGGGTAGTGGTTTCTCGAGATGAGTCGGGTGCTTTCTTGAGAGGGGAAAAGTTGTTGGTAAGACGAAGGAAAGATGTTTGGTACGGTTGGTTTTAAGGTTTCTGTTTTTTGGTGGCGTTGGTTCCGAGGAGGTTGATATTTTATGCATTTTTAGTAATTGAGTGGAAGTTTACTTGGAGTCTTGTGAGATTGAGTATGAGAATTTTCACGTATATCGATCCCAAGGATTTTCATTGTATCTTGAATTGGCGCATTGATATTTTATACAGTTTTAGCAAATGAATGAAAGTTTACTTCGAGTCTTGTGAAATTGAGTATGAGAATTTTCACGTATATCGATTCCAAGAATTTTGATTATATCCTGAATTTGTTTTTTGATATTTCTAGATATAAATCGTGACAGTGAGCGTTAACGTTGCTCTAATAATGATAATCTAGTTTTTGCCTTAGCTCTGCTAATAAGTTCAATAACTTCTCAATAGTCCACTTATTACACGCCTATTCGATTCTTCTAATATATATAATTATAATTAACAATTTCCTTCTTATAGTCTCTTATAACTTATAATTTCCAATTAAAACAAATTTTCATACCCATCAAACCTCAACTACTAAACCTACGACGCTTCCTCTTCGAACTCCGCTTTCTAATCAGCCTAATCGTAACCTTAACCCAAAAATCCCAATCCCCGATGCAAACGAACGCCACCGCCTACACAACGCTACCACCTTAACAGGTTCATTTCTCAGCGAAGGATAGGTTCGAGTTTCATCGAGGTCGGCAAAATGGCCTCTGTACGAAATCGTAGTGCAGCCTAATTAAATGGATCGATATATTGCCCGGTAGGTTGTCGTATACGCGTGCGCGTTCCTGTTGGTCCTCTGGAGGAGAAAGAAGTGGCCCGAAATGGCCGCTATCTTAACAGCTTCGCGGCTTCGGGGCCGACCGAGGGGTTTATTTAAGCGGCGATTCCCGTGGATTTCGCGAGGAATAAATTGGGGGGGCCCGCGTTCGTTTAATTGAACTCGATAGTCTTAATGCGCGACGAAACCGGTACGGAACGTGTAAGCGTCTCGATGGCATCGAGCTCGCCCGGTTAGGTACGCGCGGTCGCCTGGATTTATTGCAATCGTTACGTGGGAATAATATCCCCTAGAAAAATCTGTAAGCGGCAATACAGGATGAGCGATAACGATAACGGCCGGGTTATTATATCGGACGAAAGCTGCACCGCAAACTGGTCTTCGAGCGAACATAGTATTATGGGCCGGGGCACTGAAACATGCCGCGGAATGAATATTTATCGGTAAATTGTAGGTACACTTGTCCGGGGGAAGCGTGTTCGTCTGAAACGGGGACGTGGGGAGGGAGCAAAGTGCGTTGTTAGTAAGCTGGACGAGGTTGTCTTTTGAAGAATTCCTTGAAGAATGGAAGAGTTCCATCCCTTCGGGTGTAGAATTAAATTATGTATTTGGTTAAGGCAGTTTGTCGTGTTCCTGTAGGCTACAGGATAATTTTATTTAATTTCAGGCCTCGGTCGGGTCTATAAATTAATATTTTTTTTTTTTTTTAGGAGGGCGAATTATTTGTAAGTATAGAGGGGTAGAATGTTTAACAGTTGCGGTTAAGGATTACTTTAATCGCGTTGCTTTGTTGCGAAAATTGTACGAAATAAACGTTTAGTTAGTTTCTGGAAATAATTGTACATTTTTGTAACGCGTTGGAAAAGGGATTTTCTAATCTTATCGTTGTTTGGTATAATCGATACCGATTTCCTGTTTTAATAATTAAATGGAATATTATTTCATGACAGAAGTTCTTCGCGTGACAGGAAAAAGTTTGCGCTGCTATTCCATCGGCTATTTAATAAATTTAGAAACTGATATAATCGTTACTTGTTTTCTCATATTTTTGTGAAACTTCATAGTTTCGTTCAAGTCATTCGTGACTTCATCATTTGTCAAACAACGAAGCATAGTTCTATCCTGTATATTGAGTTACAAAATTTCCAACAGTACCGCTCTTTAACAGAAATATAAAATTCTTGCCTTGGAATAAGGAGTCATAGTCGTAGCACGGATGATAAAAAGATTCTCCAAAAATAAAATTGTATTTATAGCAAAATTTAATCGTAACTCTAACTTTAACTCCAATCTTTTTGATCACTGAATACAAATTACGTACAATATCTCAATGTTTTATATTTAATCACAGCATTAAAACAACGCACTAACCCTAAAATACATAAACGCTAAAAAAAAGAACGGTAAGTCAAGGGGTTAACGATATCGTCCAAGCCTCCTATCACCTTTATATCAAAAGAAACGAGCAAATGTATCTTAGAACACGCCAAACAGAAAGCTATCGACGCCGTACAAGAACTTCGGTTAATCTAAATTTTTCACCGGCTAAACAAAAATGGAAATGGAAGTGCGAGAAGCATCGCGCCACGGAAAGATCGCAATTTCGATAAGCGGCGCTGCATAGAGTCATCCAAAGAAGAAAACTAGACATATCGGAACACGAGGTGGGGTAATTAAATTAAACTCCTTCGAAGCGGTCGGGTTATCTTTTTATCGGCGTTGAACATCGTTGTACTAACGCAAATCTTGGTCTTGAGAGCCATCAACATTAATCCGACATGACACGAAGCGGATAGACCATTTCGAAATCCGAGTTGCGCGAGGTTGTTGTTTTCGTTCTTGCTTTCAACGTAACACAGAATCTACGTGTCTATCTGTTAACTGTCGTTGATGGCGAGCTGTAAATTTGTACGACACTTGTAGCGTATGGTATGACGAACAAATATCCTGTGTAATAATTTAATATAGCACAGACAAATTAAAGTAGCGTTTAAATTGCAAAAAAAACTTGTATCTGATTTTATTCTGTAGCGAGGCCCTTAAAATTGAATATTTTGTATATAGTGGATCGATATTGTACTGTTTTCGAGAAACAGATACGATCTTTACTTTTCTGCTCTTTTTTCCAGTTATAATTTCTGTTAAATACAGACAGTTCCCCAAATATCAAGTATTTTCATAAACCTTCGATATTTTGATTTAATTTTGATACCATACAGATCTCGAAAAAAAATATTAAACGCGCATTTTTTTATATCGGCCATTGTTCATTTCGAAGGGATGATATCAGTCCTCAAAGTAGAGTGAAAAGTTTCTAAACGAATTAATTTTTTTTTAAACTGTTTTTGCTATTGGATGTCGCATTAAAAAGTAGACAAACCGTATATTTAAACTTTCTTTTTATCTCCAATGGTTTTCAAGATATACTGTTAAACAGGTTTTTCATCCCCTACTTTGAAGGGTTAGGTTCATCGCTTCAAAGTGAACAATGGACGATATAAGAAAATACGCGTCTAATATTTTATCGAGATCTATCTTGTACAAAAGTTTCATCAAAATCTATATCAATTCCGTAACATTCCTCGTAAGTAAAATAAAATTTAAAGAAATATAAATGTATGAGTATATAATTTCTAAGTCTCATGGCTCTAAACTATTGTAGATAGAAAGAAAGTTTAAACGTACGGTTTGTCTATTTTTAAATGGAAAGTCCAACAGTGTAAAAAGTTTACTTTTCACCCTACTTTGAGAACTGATATCACCCTTTCAAAATGAACGATGACTGATATAAAAAAATACACGTCTAATATTTTTTCGTAATCTATATCATATCAAAATTTCATAAAAATCGGCGTGTATATTAACTCCGTAACATTTCTCGTAACTAAAATCAAATTTAAAGAAATATAAATGTATGAGTATATAATTTCTAAGTCTCATGTCTCTAAACTATTGTGGATAGAAAGAAATTTTAAACGTACGGTTTGTCTATTTTTAAATGGAAAGTCCAACAGCGTGAAAAGTTTAAAAAAAAATTAATTCGTTTAAAAACTTTTCACCCTACTGTAATGCGTAAGAGCGCCTACGGCACCAAGGCCCTGCATGAGGGTTAATTTATGATACTGCCTGAGTGAGACGCCTGGTCACCAAATGTCTGGGAAATCGGCTGGGCAGAAATGCACATGGCCCGCTCTAGTGGTGGGGCCCGGGTTTTCCGAAAACGTACTAAGAGGAGAGAGAAAGGGGAGTCTAGCTAAGCCCGCGTGAGAAGACGGTTTGNAAAAAAATACGCGTCTAATATTTTTTCGCGATCTATATCGTATAAAAATTTCATAAAAATCGGCCTGTATATTAACTCCGTAACATTGCTTGTAAGTAAAAGGTAAACAGTAAAAGAAGCTACGGAACGTAGGAACTATTCGAACGAAGCATCATGCGATGCAAAAAACGGAAAAAGACAAGATTTTCAAGACAGCCGTTTTGCCACACGCACGACTTTCAAGAACGGGATGCTGCATTCGAGTAAACCTTGCGATGCTCCCGGTTTAATAGGAGCCGATAGTCGTAATGCCTGGAGGTACCGGGGCTCGGTACCAGACAGGTACCGTGAACCACGTGGCCCATTAAGTACGCGCTCGTGTAGTCGCACGTGCACTTGAGAAGAAGCGGGTCCACTTAAGTTGCCCGTAAGTGCGTAAAAATGTATAAAACGTTGGCTCGCGACACTACCATTATACATTTACCATTATATAAAAAGCGAGCCGATTTTTATGTTCTCGTAAAAGTCAACAACTACCTAACCGATCTTCCTCAAATTTTAAAACATAATTCCTGAATACTCTGGGACGGGAATGGACTATGTAGCATGTTTCGAAAACGCGTTATTAACATGTAATTAACATGTAATTATAGTGTAAATTTTGTCTACGATACCACGCCCATAGTTGTACCGCGATGTCACAATTAGGGAGCGAAGCTTCTCGCGGTTCGGTATATTATTAGATTACTCAATT
>SMSQ01004809.1:26044-44900 GCA_019453375.1 Ctenoplectra terminalis | reverse complement strand
TATTGTAAAATGTTTTAATCATCATCCGTTGTTTATTTTTGTAACTTGTACTTCTAATTTAGGCAACTTGTAATATAGCGTCTTGTCCATATTTGTATTTTATAATATAATATTGTAGAACGTTTTAATCCTCATCCGTTGTTCATTTTTGTGACTTATGCTTCTAATTTAGGCAATTTGTAATATAGCGTCTTGTTCATATTTATATTTTGATATTTTTATGTGAAAATTTCAGTATGTTACAGTGATACTGTAAAACTTTTTAACCCTCATTCGTTATCTATTATTCTAATTTATGCTTCTAATTTAGCTAATTTGTAATATAACATCTTGCTCATATTTATATTTCATAATATATATTGTAAAACGTTTTACTCCTCATCCATTGTTTAATTTTGTAACTTGTGCTTCTAATTTAGGTAACTTGTAATATAGCATCTTGTTCGTATTTATATTTTATAACATATATTGTAAAACGTTTTAGTCCTCATCCACTGTTTAATTTTGTAACTTATGCTTCTAATATAGGCAACTTGTAAAACAGCATCTTGTTCATATTTATATTTTGATATTTTTATGTGAAAATTTCAGTATGTTACAGTGATACTGAAAAACAAGGACGAGCAACCTTTTTTTACAACGGGCCAGCTACAAATTTAAAAATGTACGGGCCGCATGTAAGAAACTTATAATAATACAAACATTGAATGATGAACTCGAATTATCTCTTTATTAACAAAATGAACCTAGCATAAATTATGTTAATGATTTAGATGTATGTGTATGTCTGTGTATCTACAATGATTTAGATTATGTTACAGTATTATGTTAGTAATTAACTCTTTCGCTATGGTTCTCTCAGAATCGAAACAGCTCTTGGTATACTAATCGATACAGTTTTGTTGATATAATAAAAATATACATAGCAAAATTGAAGTGTTTAATGAACGACGGTAGATCATATGTAAATGAAAATATAAATAATTCTATGGTACAGAAAACGTCTATGCACGCTTTAATCAAATGACTGCTTCATTTTTAAAAGCGTATATATACATTCTTCGTAGCGAAAGGGTTAATAAATTATATCGTCACAATTTGAACAGGCCTTTCAATTTCACGAAAAACGTGAAAAATACTGAAAAATTCTAGCGGTCCTAATTCGATGCCCAGGGACTGTAATAGAAATTCTAAAGATTTTTCGTTCATGAACCAACCCAATGCATCGGTATCACTCTATTATTATGTAGATTGATTATAAAAACGTAAGCGTTGGCATTTGGTGCTTATAAAAACTAAACGTGATATATTGCGCAAAGAACGTGCACACTAATGCCAGGTACAATTTCTGTAAATTTTCTTCAGCAGGTTTACAATCTAACAGAGAATGTTAATGACAGTCAGTACCTGCAGACGTCGTCATAAATTGCACGCACCGGTGCCTATAAATTACCTTTACGCGTATTTCGCAATAAATCATAATAAATAAGATGGAGAATCGTATTTTTAGAAATGTAACTGACCGTTTCATTGCTTGTCAGAGGAAATTAATAACAAGCTTCGATGATGCCTGCGCAACGCATATTTCTTCATTTACAACTAATCGATCTTTCGAAAGGATATCAAGAACACCCACCACGAGAGAGCTGCGAAAATAAAACAATGAGACGCGGTGAGCGGTTTGCGGTTCTGTCGTTACGAAAATCATAGTGCCACCCGCGTGGACCGTCGGCGAATGATTGGCTTCTTAAGGGGATCGGTGGAAACGAGAAAAATAAAATGGAAAAAAAAGGTATTCGGAGGGAAGGAAACGGAGTCGCGAAATCGGAAAAGAAAGAAAGGGAGGAAGCGGAGTTGAACGGTTTCAAGGATTCTCTCAGGGCACCGTGTCTTTTTATTTTCTATTATTTAAACGTTTTAATGCGATCACATTGTTCGCGCTCCGTGCCTAAAAATGGCACAGTGTTCGTCCACGACAATGCATCATTAGCGTTGCTATTCGAAAATTTATAAAACTTTTACACAATTTCTACTTTTGCTCGATAAAACTTTTGCTCTCGCAATTTTTGTAGAAATTATTTTTTGTATAGAAATTAATAAAGGAGAAATCAAGTTAATTAAGTTAATTAAATGTAATAAAAACTGTGGACATAATTAATTCCGTTGGTATGTTGGGGTACCGGAAAATGTTCCTGCAGATTTGTAGAACAAAATTGTAGAAATTTCAACTTTCCTCAAACATATTTTTGTATAATAATTATTATTCGTTTCTGCAACTATTCTCCAATGTTCTTTAAATTTATACATTCTGTTAACATAAAATTCCTGTATTTTGATCGCAAAAAATTAATTAATTGCTGTTTTGAATTTTTACGAATTTGGAACAAATTGTAAAAAAATTTTTTTTTATTATTTCGTATTATACCAATTACTAAGAATTATTAGCGAATTACTAAGAATTATTATAAATATAGTAGATGTAGGTTGTTACACACAGAATACATAATATATATATATAATATATTAGATGTCAGAATATAATAATTTTTCTTTCAGAAACAGTTGGTCAATTCGAAACATTTTTGTATGCTCTCTTTTTAACACGTTTTATGCCACGTGTACCGTGGATGGTAGATGTTAAACTTTTGTTTTCCAATGTAATTTTTTAATGTAATTAAATATTGTCTGATAATACAAAAAAATTGCGACTAGTACTCATACAGCGCGTATTACTCGTAAGATAAATTTAACATATCGTAAAAAATAACATGAAATTGTTACGATATTTTTAATTAATCCGAAAAAAACAGCGAGGAAAGAGGAACACTTACAAGTCTAATCATCCTAACCAATTGTCGAAACAATATCGTGTTCGGTCTCATTTTAATCAGCAAGATTTCACCGATATGTTAGTGAAACTTTAATTAAAAAAAAAAATACATAAATAAATAAAAAAGTTTGTTTGATGCATTAGTATTGCCTCGCTGATATGTAAGCATTTAATTTTTACGACCACCTCGACTCTTAGTCCCTCTTTCTTCTTCATCAAACTGTCTTTTGCTACGTTTGTCGACGTCGACGAGATACGAACGGTTCGCAGAAGCGAGTCTCCTGTCCGCTAAATATTCCTCGCCGGTCCCAAATTCTCAACACTTATCGAGTCTTTGCTGTAACAGAACGTTCCCTATAAACGCTACAAACGCGTTTCGCTGTATTTGTTGCTGTATTCCCAAAGTTAATTTCATAAAGTACGAAAACGTGAATTTTTAACACTGCGCTTACCATTTTTACTATTTCAAGTACAGGTAACCCTCCTATAACACGGTAGATTGGTTCCTAGAAAATGTCGTGCTGTGTGAAACCGTGTTGTATGAGACCAAGAGCCAATACAAAAAGGGGGGTTACGTTCCGAAAACTTATTAAAAAGAAATATTTTTTTTAATTCTACATAAATAACTTAATTTTTATTAAAAATATAAATATATGTACAAATGCGAGACACTTTTGTTCTCAGGCCACGGAGATAAAAAGAAATACTTTCCGCAAAACTGTATCTTTAAGACGGCAAGCCTATCCGCGGCTATAGAAGTACAGTGTTGTACAAAGGTTTTTCCAATTTTCTTATCGTGTTAGAGCGAAACCGTGTTATAGGGTGCCGTGTTGTAGGAGGGTTCCTGCAATTTATGAATCATATTATAGCGAAACCGTGTTATAAGATGCCGTGTCATAGGAGGGCTACCTGTATTTTACTTTGTTTGCAAAATTTTTAAAGTAATGATTGCTATAGATGGATTATGGTATCACTACAGTAATACGGTACCAAATTGAATAGCACAGTGATAACTAAAAGAAATAAATCTTTTTAAATACAAATACATGAGTATGTAACTCTGAAGTCACATGGCTCAGTGTGTGTGTGTGTGTGAGAGAGAGAGAGACACCCTTCATGAAAGCTACGCCCTGATATAAAAAAATACGTGTCTAATATTTTTTCAGGATCTGTATCGTATCAAAATTTCAGCAATATCGACGTGTGTCAACTGCGTAACATTCCTTATTAGTGTATCTTTTTATTCGATAAACATAGATACAANAAAAAAAAATACATAAATAAATAAAAAAGTTTGTTTGATGCATTAGTATTGCCTCGCTGATATGTAAGCATTTAATTTTTACGACCACCTCGACTCTTAGTCCCTCTTTCTTCTTCATCAAACTGTCTTTTGCTACGTTTGTCGACGTCGACGAGATACGAACGGTTCGCAGAAGCGAGTCTCCTGTCCGCTAAATATTCCTCGCCGGTCCCAAATTCTCAACACTTATCGAGTCTTTGCTGTAACAGAACGTTCCCTATAAACGCTACAAACGCGTTTCGCTGTATTTGTTGCTGTATTCCCAAAGTTAATTTCATAAAGTACGAAAACGTGAATTTTTAACACTGCGCTTACCATTTTTACTATTTCAAGTACAGGTAACCCTCCTATAACACGGTAGATTGGTTCCTAGAAAATGTCGTGCTGTGTGAAACCGTGTTGTATGAGACCAAGAGCCAATACAAAAAGGGGGGTTACGTTCCGAAAACTTATTAAAAAGAAATATTTTTTTTAATTCTACATAAATAACTTAATTTTTATTAAAAATATAAATATATGTACAAATGCGAGACACTTTTGTTCTCAGGCCACGGAGATAAAAAGAAATACTTTCCGCAAAACTGTATCTTTAAGACGGCAAGCCTATCCGCGGCTATAGAAGTACAGTGTTGTACAAAGGTTTTTCCAATTTTCTTATCGTGTTAGAGCGAAACCGTGTTATAGGGTGCCGTGTTGTAGGAGGGTTCCTGCAATTTATGAATCATATTATAGCGAAACCGTGTTATAAGATGCCGTGTCATAGGAGGGCTACCTGTATTTTACTTTGTTTGCAAAATTTTTAAAGTAATGATTGCTATAGATGGATTATGGTATCACTACAGTAATACGGTACCAAATTGAATAGCACAGTGATAACTAAAAGAAATAAATCTTTTTAAATACAAATACATGAGTATGTAACTCTGAAGTCACATGGCTCAGTGTGTGTGTGTGTGTGAGAGAGAGAGAGACACCCTTCATGNCGTTCGTGTCCCATGCATTCGTCTGCTTGTGCATATATCTCAATTGGAATGAACTTAATTGTTTTCGCATAAAATCAAAGTACTCAGTGTGAATTCACGTGATTGCTAACGACCCATTCGGGTTGATGCAACTTTAAGAAGCTAAATAATAATAATAATTTAATGTCGAATAAACAACGGAACATTGAAACGAATGAAAAATTGAAAGATTGAAAAAATGAAAAATCTTCGTCCATTCCGACTAATTACTTTTAATTATTTTTTTATTTTTCCTAACGGTTTACACACTTTCTACAATTAGTTTGGCCCAATTATGCCCTCGGCGACACGAAAGAATTTTATAATAGCAGATCCTGGTCGATTGTTCTAATTGACTAATTACCTAATCCTAATAATCATGCTTCTCGGACCATTCTGGAACACCCCATTGTCGCACGTAATAACGTGACTCGACGCGTATCCTCGATTAAGCAAGCTAGTAATTATGGGTCAGACATTAGGGTTCGTTGTATCATCGATTAAGTAATTTTCCGACTTGTCTCTCGTTAAATGTTAGATTTCTATCGAGGATTCGCGACCAATATCTCGAGCATGAAGAACATTCACAGGTATAAAGAATTTATTAAACGTTGCTTCGTTTCTTAAAAACATAAAAGTAGTGTAGGTGGAAAATGTGTGTGTGTGTGTGTGAGACCCCTGAAAAAACCTAGGTCTTAAGTTTTCGGCCGTACCAATACGATGGAACCTCGTTTCCTATTGGTTCGGCCTTTAGTCGGAAAATAATATAAAAGAGCCGACGAAACATAGTTTTAGTTAGATATAACAGGGATATATATTGAGATATAGTCAGAGACATAGATATAGATAGAGTTTAAGTCAACCACTGTAAAGACATTTCAAATATACAGGGTGAGTCTGTTAACGTGACGATCTCAAATAACTTTTGAGGTATTCGTTTTACGAAAAAATGTTTTATACAAGAGTTGCATGGTACGTTGGGAAACATACGGTGGTCTTATCTATTTTGTATTCCCTAATTTGTTTATTGAGATATTAGGGTCACCTTCAGTTTTTTAAATGGAACGTGTAATTTTTTTTTGTTGTACAACTTGGTACTTGCGATGAATGAACAATGTACTTGTTTAGACCTGATCTGCTGTCATAAAAAAAGTCGCGTTAAGAATCAGGTTGACTAAGCGTACTCCTGAACAGATTATTTATTTGAAGATATCTCAGTAACTATTCATCGCAATTTCACATGCACATTTTAATGAATAAAAAAAAGAACAGCGTTAGTACGAAATGTTCTAACGCATACACTTGTTAATTATTGAGTAATACATTAAAAAAAAAGGTATAGCATGCCAGACAGCACATTAGTTGTTCTTTTGTGCGTTTTCTCATGCAGTCATAAACAATTAAAAAAAAAATGTGTTTCTGAGCACGATCGTCAAATAAAAAGATTGCGGCAACGTGTTAATAAAATATTTACAGAGGCTTACTGAATTTGCCTTAATTATCATATTTTTGTAATCGGTAAGATATCTACATTGATAAACTCCTATAAAATTTAATTTTTATATAAAAGAATATGTTTCGTACGTTAAAACTGAAAAAAAAAAGAAAAAAAAAATGTAGGAAATCGGAATATCGAGACTAGCTTAACACTAGAACTACCGGCGATTGAAATATAGTTATTTGTACCAACGAAATCAAAATGATAGATATTTCGAAAAATACCTATAACAAGGGTAACAATTCTTTATGCATATTTTTCACAAAAAATTGCGGAAAATCCTCAAAAATTCATTATTGTAAATTTATAAAATTTCTATAAGAAATTATGGACAAGTCAGTTTGACTTGTTCGGTGGTTCTAGTGTTAACATGGGAGTGCAAAGACTTAAAACCCTACTGCCTTCCTCGAGTCTACATGATCCAAAATGAAGTTTATTTTTACATAAATAATATGTTTTTAAATATTCCTTTATCACATTTGCTGTATTTCATTTTTGTATTTACTCCTTTAGTATCGTATATTTTGTAAATCTAACATATTTAACAATTTAAAAAAAAACAAAAATTTAAAGAAATGTGGAATGTACACGAGAATGATAACAGAGTTGAGACGTAAAAAAATAAATGCAAAAATTAAAAAAGAAAGGAACCATACAGTTTCCAGTTGGAAGAAAAAAACTGTTCCAAATAATTATGTTTTGAAAAGTCGAATTATTCGATATATTTTATAGTGGACAGGACTTTTGCAGCAATTTAATATAATCTGAAATTTACCGTTACCTTAAAATTTCGTAATTCTCAACGTAACTTAATTATTTAAATCCCCTAAAAAATTTCACCCGATTACACTTTTCATAAAATATTACGATACATCGGATTTTAGACTTACGTTTTCATCAATCATGATCAAATGATTATCATCAATCATTTAATTATTATCACGTCTGAATTTCTGTTTTGCCTTGTTTATTACCATAATATACTGTAATCCTTAGAGTAATCAGTTTATTAACAACGATTAATATTACGTGAATCATATTTGACATTTATATCTCTTGATTGAAAATTTCGTTTCAAAAATACCTTTAAATAATTATATAAAATCGTACACGTGTAGATTGCGTTGAAACCGAGGATAAGATACTCATCGTAAAAATACCACTAAACACCATGAGAGAATATGTGTTTACCATTTCAGAATCTTCCCAAGATACCATCTTAATTGCGATCACTTGAAACGATCCTTAACCTCCACAGCGCAATGCAACTTAGAAAATTACCTAACGGTGTTCCATACTTCATTTGCACGTTTCGAGCAACATTTCTAATACTAGTTCCACTTTGTTGTATATCGTTCATATTTTCATAAGCTTTCTCATGTTCATTGCGTTAATTTTATACACTTTTCATAAGAAACATGTTTTGTAAACGCGCTTATTCTTCTATGAAAAACAATTAATTTTCTATAACGCCATGCAACTTAGAAAATTACCTAACGGTATTCTGTACTTCATTTGCATGTTTCGAGCAATATTTTTAATACTAGTTCCACTTTGTTGTATATCGTTCATATTTTCATTAGCTTTCTCATGTTCATTGCGTTAATTTTATACACTTTTCATGAGAAACATGTTTTGTAAACGCGCCTATTCTTTGATGAAAAACAATTAACCCTCTATAACTCAATTTAATTTACAAGGAATGTTACAGAAATGACATGCGCCGATTTTGATGAAATTTTGGTAGGATATAAATCTCGAAAAAATATTATTCACAAAATATTATCTTTTTATATCGGCCATCGATCACTTTGAAGGAGTGATACCAGTCCTAAAAATATACATAAAGGTTTATCTCCCTTGCATTATATATTTTTTCACACACCGTTCATTTTAATTTCTTTGACACAAATAAGTGTATTTCAATCATCCTTAGTTCTAGTATTAAAACCCATTACGAACAGCTGAAATTTCGTATATTTTGTACCTGACAATCAAAACACAAACAATATTGCAACAAAAAAAATAATTTATATTATAATTTTTATTGCTATTATATTTATACCGAATCCTTTGAATTCTTCACGATCTTCTAATTCTGTTCGACATATTCGCTCTCTCTTTTCACCAAAGAAAAAAAACTCTTAGTATCGAGACAAATAAAAACCACAAAACTCGCGTATCAATAATACCGTATTTATATTTTCCTGAAAATTAGAAATTTTTTTTTATAAAACAGTAATAACCTATGGACCGCTGTAAGGTTAAAGGAGAACGCGACAGCCATTGATGGATCGAGAAACGTGTCGTTAGCCCTGGTGAATCCCGTTATTAGGATGGCATGCAGACAGACTGGCTGGTCCACCCAGACTAGTAAGAGCCTGAGAAGTGTCCACTGCTCGCAGAAGCAGCAGCTGAAGCAGACAGCTAAGAAGCTGACATTGATGCATGACGTACAAATTAAAAGAGCACTACGAAGATGGACGCCTAATGATGTGCTGTAAGTGCTGTCTACGGAATGAGAACCGAGTTTGTTTGCGAGATGTACCCACTCGTCAAATGATTTTGGTAACGAATAGACAGCGGATATTCATGCAAGAAAAATATGAGATATGCGCGAAATACGTTGTGTCAATGTGTTTTGAGAAAATAAAAAAAGGTACGAGAAAGCTATCAACTGGTTTATATTCGAATATTCTGGAAATATCCACGTTACGGGTAAAAAAATATGTACTATGCGAAATGTGAAAAATGAAAAATACGTTTTTAGAACTTTGTAATGAGAAAACAAATTTTTTAAATTAAATTAACCCTTTGCACTTGAGAGGTGACTCTCAGTCACTACTTGGATTAATGCAGCGACTTGAATCGCGTATATTATAATTATTTTATTTCAACTTTTCGTGTATCTTTACATTATACAAGACTTAATATTGAATCTTAAGCTTGATAAGGTTGGTTCGTGCAATATTTTAGAAAGCACTCGTCAAAATACATTCTCTGTTCCTTGGGACAAATATCGCAAAAATGTCTTTCGAGTGCAAAGGGTTAAAATGTAATTGGATAAAAATGTAGATACTATTTTTTTTTTTAACTATTTTTTTGTGGAATTATGTATTTGAATAAATATCCGTAGTCTGGTGATATCTTTTGAAATAATTGCTATTTTTATTACTGGTATTAAAAAAATAACTTGTGTCCTCGTATAATTGTGAGATAATGAGATGATAAAGTAATTATAACTATAACAGAGTTGGGTGACTGTATTTAATGTGGAACATCTGTTTTTAAGAGCTTGACAAAACTACAGAAATGGTATTTTTTAAATGTGATCAACGATAAAATACGATTAAATTAATATATAAATATATGAAAATTTGAAGGTTTTGAAATGATTTTAAAAGAAATAAAAAATGGCAAAATCGACGATTCAAAATAAATAGTACCTAATATGAAAAACCTAGAGAACTCGTAAAGAAAACTCAGAAAACTTTCATTTTGATATCAAAAATGAATATATATTTAAGCAAAACACACAAATAAATATCTTTCATTTCTTTAAATTTATTTTAAATTATATTGGGTGCACTCAACGTATTCCAAATTAAGTACCCATGTACTTTGACAGTAAAGTAATAACTATACTAAGAAAAACATCACTTTAACAACATCTTACTTTTGAATGATTAAAAACACGCATATTTGATAATAAATTATGCAAAAGAATTTTTAGTGAAGATGGATTAAAAAATATTTCAACTCTTCGTTTCGCCTTTCAGAAACATTTTATCACAAACGCAAATATATTTCCATGATTTTCGACTGATGTTCTAAAATTAACATGGCTGTCTTTTCTATATAAAAAAAAATAATAATTTGCATGATAATTTATGAGCTTGTTACTTTCACATTTTTTACTTTTCCTTATAATTTCAAAACCTTGAAATTTTTATATATTTAACTATTTACCCACGAATATCTATTAATTTAACCGTGTGTTAACCTTCTATGGCGCCGTGTGACTTAACCCTTTGCCCTATAACCACGAGTCACACTCGTGGCGCCGATTCTGGTTAAAATACAATAAAAACACACAATATTTACGATAAAGTTCAATTTTAACTTTAACTGTAATTTAAATTTACAAGATTGAAAATTAGCAAATACAAAATACATGTAATGTTTCAATACTTTGCGTTTGATAGAGTGTCAAAGACGCGAATAATTATTGCTAATATGCATGAAGATTGAAGAAATCGTAAGCCAAGGGGTTAATTTTTAAGTCAACCACTGTAAACGCACTTTAATATACACTACTATCCCTACAATCTTAAAGTAGTTTTACCGATTTAAATATACATCCTTTCGAATTAAATACTTCCAAAATATTTAATACAATACCTCAAATTTAATACATTACTTTAATTAACTCTTGAAAATATCGGAAATATTTTTAATTAGAAGGAATAAAATGTGCATATTGTATGGATTTCAGTACTTTGTAATATTTCAATACTTTGCGTTTGACGGAGTGTCAAAGACGCGAATAACTATTGCTAATATGCATGAAGATTGAAGAAATGGTAAGCGAAGGGGTTAAAAGTTACATACTCGTGTATTTACATTTAAAAAAATTTATTTCACTTAGTTATCACCGTATTATTAAATTTCGTTACCGTACTACTGTAACGTTACCACAATCCATCTATAGCAATTATTATTTGAAAAATTTTGCAATCGAAGTAAAATACTGTAATCAATCGTAGTTTCTTTTTCTCTGATAAACAAACAAAATTCGGACTATATAGGGTTAACGTTTAATATTAGCTACAGTTACCCCACTATGCCAATACAACTGGCATTCCAAGCGCAATGAGTTAATATTGAATCTCTCGAATACAAAGTTGAAGACAGAAGGACTTCACGTTTCATTAGAGGATGACTCATCTTAACGCGTGTCTTATCGTTTTCGGGTGTCGTCCGTCGCTCACCCCAGGACCTTTTCGGATGAGACACTCACTGTCAGCAGCTGGTGACTGCTACTCGGGACATATTCATTCGATTGAAACAGCAGCGTCATTGTGTGTCGTTGAAGCAGCACAAACGAATTTACGAAATGAGTAGCCAAATGAGAAACACTTTTAGTCGCTTGCGATCCTAAACTTTTTTTGTTTCAAAGGACTGTTATGAGAACTTGAGGTACTGTTTCGAAAAAGAAAAAAAGAAAAAAGAATATTATAAATGTTTACGATTTTTATCGATTTCGTTAGTTTGCTCCATTTTGAAACAAGAAAAATTAAATTAAATTAAATAAAATACGAAATTTAACTTGACGCTAAACCTAACGACGATTAATGTATACCTATCAGCATCAACGGAATCACAATGATAGATATTTGGAAAAATACGTAATCCAAGAGAAACAGATCTTTAATCATATATTGTACAGAAAATCTCGCAAGATACTAAAAAGTGCAATGTTAAAAATTTATAGAATTTGTATAAGGAATTATGAACCGGTCATTTGACCGTTTCAGTAGTTTTAATATTAAGACTTAACTTTTGAAGAAAATTACACGTATCGCCATAATAGCGTCAATGGAGTGCAAAGGGTTAGATGACACGGTTTATGACATGGTAAGCTAGAGACATCTAATTTTTGGGTGCCATCTGGTTAACAGACTATCGATGGCACGTACAAATTTTGGGTCCGAGTAGCGGTGCCATATTATAAACCGGGAAATACCAAGGGGGTAAGTTGGCGCGACCGAAACTGTTTTCGCCAACCAAAAGGACCACGTGGCGATTCGAAGAAAGTCTCGTTGGCAACTCGCGGCCCACAACATAGTTCCCCTTCCAGAAAATAGCACGCGAAAAGCGTACTGGAAGGGAGTAACTGTGGCTATAAATATAAATGATAGACATTTGTAGACATTAGACATTCTAGATTCATTAGACATTTTCGTTAGGGACATTCTCATACATAGTAAGACATTTCGGTCATACACACATTAGGCATTCAATACACATTCGTTATACATTCGTGATAGACAACGCGAGACATCGTTGCACCTTTAGATACTTATACATAGACAAGGAAACATTTAGCCAATTTTTTAACATTTGTTTATGCGTCAGAGCGTCGAGGATTGTATTCGCGACGATTAACTGGCGCGGGTTCTGCCCTCAGAAATCGAATTCTGACTGGAACCCTTACTCGATGTTAGTGGACTGTATTTTTATGTTTGAATGCTTGAATGCTTGTGTGTTTGTCTTTGAATGACTGATTTTGACTGATGCTTTTTACTGTCTGACTCTCGAACCCCGTCTTGCGTTCTTGTTTTGTATTGTATAAAATTTCGTGTCTGCCGTGATTGGTTTGGTGTGTCCGGAGTGGGTCAATTCTGAGTCTATTGCATGATTTTTGTATTATGGGTGTGTCTAGTGTAGCGAGGGTAGGAAATGTCAAGCAGTGGGAAAGTGTAGTGGGAAAATGTATAACTGTTTTTTGGCTATTGTTTCATCCGGTAACGGTGTCCTGGTCCCTTGGCTTGGGTCAGGCGCGTCTGGTGTCCAGGTGTGACGTTTTTCCCGGCGATTGTTTGTAAAGTAATTCGCCTTTTTAAGGAAACTGATTGTTTATGGCGGAACGGAAATTTACGACTTAACAATATTGTACAGATAAAGTAGGACTTACACAATTTCGTGTATGCATTAAAGGACCTACTATCCAAGCTTCGTTACGAAATATACATTATATACAGTCCACTGAATCATTCGAAAAGAATTCAATAATTCGTTTGAATTCCACCGCGGCGTTTAATCGTCGCCAAACACGATCGACGCTGCGACGCACACACAATTAACGACCGCGTATTTATAAAAAAAATGTAGCACGAGAAAAAGATTTTTATCTGCTTTAATGCATACACCGATATCTTGAAACAACGCAATTATGAGCTGTTATTCATTCCTTGCGTAAATAAAGCGGACACATTTGATTCTAGTATCAGCATTCCCCATTTAACATGAGGTTGTAATGGAGCGATGAAAGTACACGAACGACAGGCAATAATCGTTTCATACGATGGTATGACCGTCTATACTGAACCTTCGTTCCATCGTAGAACGGTTGAAATCGAGCGTATCGAATGACGGCACGTAAGAGATTTTGCTTAGCCGCTTACTATATTCCTCGAAGGTGGTCGCGCCTCGTAAACGCCTCCACAAATTAAAACGATCGAGGGAAGATAATCCTCCGCGTATACGAACGCATTAAAAGTAATAACTTTAGGAATGCTCTTTACTTGGTGTGATCATTGAATAGGTTAATGGAAGTCGCGTTTTTCTTTACGATTTTCACATTTAGCTATTTTAGGACCACAAACACTTTCGTGCATGGCAATCGCGCGAGATATAACCGATTGTAAATGTATTTACTAAAATGCGTTCGTTTTCTTCGAGCTAATAATATTGTTTATCTATAACGCGCAGTTTTTATTTTTTCTGCGAGTTAAATTTTTCATTTTTAAACGAATTCTCGTAGACTCTAATCAATTTATATATTTTTTTAATGGTAGGGTTACAAGTTTCTTTAAGATTATGTTTACGGGCATTGATTGGATCTTTTCAATGGGTACATTGAAATACAAATTTTTTGTAATATCATTAGTTCAGTTTACTGCAAATTAATAGATTTCTATAAGCGGGGATTTACTTTGTACATTTTTCTACATAAATTTCATTTTGAGATTATATTTTTCGCATGATTGTCAAACTTAAGCACGAAATCTGAACTGAGTCAAATTGACGGGTTCCGTAAATTTAGTGTTAATTTAATATATTAGGTTGTATTTTATTTTTATTGTATTGTATTTTTTCTATGAGTTAATTTTTAAATTTTTAAGCGAATTCTCATAGACTCTAGTCATCAATTTATATTTTTTTTAAATGGTAGAGTTACAAGTTTCTTATATTAATATATTAGGTTGTATTTTATTTTTATTGTATTTTTTCTATGAGTTAATTTTTAAATTTTTAAACGAATTCTCATAGACTCTAATCATCAATTTATATATTTTTTTTCATTATAGAGTTACAAGTTTCTTTAATTTAATTTATTAGGTTGTATTTTATTTTTATCGTGTTGTATGTTTTCTGCGAGTTAACTTTTTAATTTTTAAGCGAATTCTCATAGACTCCAGTCATCAATCTATATTTTTTTTTAATGGTAGACAGACTTATTTCTTAAACGAGAGATAGAGGAAGGTAATAGACCGAAATGGAGTTTTTCAAAAATGAGAAGTCATTCAGAATATTTAAGTTCCTTGTTATAGTTGTTGCAAACCCTATAACCACGACTTCTTAACCTTTTCATTTGTATAATCTGATGAATTCTAAATATGCTAATTCTGCTGTTACGAATAACCTTAGTATAAAGTGTTAAGAAACACGATGCAAACAGGTAAATTCGTGCTGCGAACTTAACGTCCTTTTAATTTTTATATATTTCGAGATTCCACGAAGAAACTACGAATACGAATGAACTACTTACCCCTTATCGATTATCGAATCCCATGATACATTTTCATAATAAAATTTAAGTTTTCACCGGACGTAGAACTAAATTTAAAAGACTTTTGTAACAATTTGGAACTCCGTGTTACAAAAGTATGTTACCAAAGTATATTATTCAAATCACGGTTCTTAATCCTAATACGAATGAGTCGTTCGATATAAAAATGATGTAAGTTAACTTTTTTTACATTTGATTCAGCACAACTGCGTTGAATAAAATTATTATGTATTTTTTCTATGTTTTTATATTTTTATCTTTTTATGTTCTTTTGTATGTAAGTTTTCGTCGGACGTAGAACTAAATTTAAAAGACTTTTGCAACAATTTCGAACTCGTTATTAATCCTAATACGAATTAATCGTTCAATATAAAAATGATATAAGTTAACTTTTTTTACATTTGATTGAACAGAACCGCGTTGAATAAAATTATTATATATCTTAATTTTCGTAGCAGAACGACATCATTACCTTAAGATATAATTTAACAGGTTTACATAAAAGAGATATAACATTCTTCGACGTTACTACATTTTACACAGCTTTTTGCTTCATCGTTCGCAAACTGGTAATCAATTTTTTTTTTTTTTCAAACGGCTCGAATAATCTTTAATTAACACTCATAGCCTGGAATAAATTTTAATACGCGATTTAAAGAGTAATAATGTATCCATAAAGGTTATAAGATATGCATAAATAATTTAAGTGCAAGGATAAATTATAGACCGAGTGGACAAATGTTGAATGTCCTTCAAGGAAAACCTTGACTGGTCTTGCAAGCTGCCCCCAATCAAATGTACATTAACCACAGTGTCCTTCACGAGTGAGTCATGAATATTAATTAGACCTTGCGAGGCTGATCCATGACCGATAAGGCTTCGGTTGTTAAGGAAGCATTACCAGGACGACAAGTCCACGGACAGGAAAACTGACAAACCATGAAATATGATGTCTTCTGTTACGGTTCACTTCAATTTCACCTTCATGGCTGTCTCTTTGAAAAACGACAGATTTTAAGTGTTCTCATGCGCGAAAAAAGTGGTTCAAAGAATATTAGTTCAAAGAATGTGTTTCTGAGCACGATCGTCAAATTAACACGTTGACTGCCGCGTCACCCATATTCGGGTGACGCTTATTTGACTACTTGCGAAGGATATTCTTATGTGTTTAAAAAGATATTTCGCCGAGGAAGTAACAAAACTATTGAATATTAATTAATATAAACTATATTTATTAATATAAACTTAAATTTATAACAGAATATTCATTGATATAAACTATTGTTATAAAAGTAATACAAAAATGGTTTATTAAGAAAACTATCTCTTAATATCCTTCAGGCCACGCGTACCGCTGTACGAAGCGTATTCTGCTGGGTATTCTTACTGATATTTTAAGAATGCGATTCGCTGTTTATCGCAAGAATAATCGTAAACGCTTTGACGCTTTACAAAATTGCAACAAACAAGAATGTAAATATTAGAAGATTTAGGGAATTATTAGCTGCAAAATTATTAGGGTTGACTGAAAATACAATAAATCCTGGACGTCGTCAGAGTCGGCACAATATCGCCGTTCGGAAAAATGATTCCGGAGAAAGCATTAGACGCGCATGCAAACAATGTTATGCGGATAAAAGTGGTCGAATGAGCCGATCAGAGACAAGAAAAAATTTACAAAAAACAACAACTTTTTGTCCAAGTTGTCCCGACCGGCCTCAGCTTTGTATAAAATGTTTTAAAGTTTTACATTCTATATAGTTTTCTTAATAAACCATTTTCGTATTACTTTCATAACAATAGTTTATATCAATGAATATTCTATTATAAATTTAAGTTTATATTAATAAATATAGTTTATCTTAATTAACCCTTCGCGCTCCGCACGTTTTTGTACCACTGCCTACCAGCAACTCCGGCACATTTTCGCAGCGAAACGAGTGAGAAGATGAAGTCTTATTTTAAGTGAAAAGAATTGCACGTGCTTGTGAATGTTTTTGATTTTATTTATTTCATACAAATGCACTTTCTTCTTATAAATGAAAGATTATTTTCAACGCCGACAATTTCGCAACATTGCAAGCGTAACCATTATAAAAACATTGGGCTCCGCTGCGGAGCCTACGGAGTTACGGAACAAATGACTGATGGCTCCGTAGCGGAGCCTACGGAGCGCGAAGGGTTAATATTGAATAGTTTTGTTACTTCCTCGGCGAAATATCTTTTTAAACACATACGAATATCCTTGGCAAGTAGTCAAATAAGCGTCACCCCAATACTGGTGACGCGACCCGATCACAAACTTTACTGTCACCCGAATATGGGTGACGTGGCAGTCAACGTGTTAATCTGTACAAATCCAGAGACAAGACGCTGATGAGTGTGACTCTACACGTTGCGCGGATGTAAACAGTTAGAAACAGTAGTATATGATTCGAAAAGTTGACGAATAAAAAAAATTCCGTGCATGTGAAATTACGATAGAGAGGACTCATGGAATACTGTGGGACGTTGTTATCGGAACCAACAAATAACGCGTGGTTTATTCGTCCCCACTACGTCACGGCGGAGACAAATAGGTACGAGGGGCGTCATTCTTCTATAATTTAGAGGTGGAAAATCTAAATATGGGAACGAGCAGTATGTGGCTCGCGGATCACCAATTCGCGGTCCCTGATCTGAACCAATTGGGACAGAGGTGGTTCGGGAAATCGAATGTAGTGGGACAAGTTCGGA
Organism: Ctenoplectra terminalis; assembly: GCA_019453375.1. Classification (NCBI taxonomy): domain Eukaryota; kingdom Metazoa; phylum Arthropoda; class Insecta; order Hymenoptera; family Apidae; genus Ctenoplectra; species Ctenoplectra terminalis. The sequence goes on along the minus strand of SMSQ01004809.1, from coordinate 26,957 downwards.
ATAGTTCGACCACCGGAGAGACCGACCAGTATTAATACATTAAGTATTATTATTATTCTTGTACTGACAACTGTCGCAACTGTCGTATATATATTATAAATTACATTTCAAATTTTGCGCAAACTAGAAAGTAAAACTAAAAAAAAAAACTATTTCGAAACCTCCGCAAAAACAAGGATTGGGTTAAACGTGTTAGATGTGAAGATTATTTCACGATGGATGCTCTAAGCATGGTACCATTTGTGATTCATGTGGAAAATTTAAGAAAAAGCAACGCATTAACCAATTTTCTATTCTATTATATTTTGTACAAGTTATATTTTTTGGTATTTTTCAAAGTCGGTCTCAGCCTTAATGGATGGACGCTCTAACCCGAACATGCGGGTAAAACCGTCCATTTATATTTATAGACCGTATTTCTTGATTAAAAAAAGAAATATTTTAATACGTCGAAAAGTGTAATTTATATACATTATCAATTATTTACGCGCTTCTTTAATTTGTCCGAAACAACAAAAATGCAAAAAACAAACAATGTAACGGCTTCTTTCCAAAAAGTGGTCCAACTATCCCGGACTTATTCTATTATTTTTTCATTATGATCTTTTTTCTTAGGATTCCTTGCTCTTCAATGCGTCATTATATCTGCATTAAAAACACGTTATACCATACAATTCCATACTATATAAAGGAGATCCTAAGTAAAGCGTGGCCAAGTTAACAGATTGAACGCGGATTCTTCGAAAGTATCAAAAGCATTGAATCTGTCGAATAAGTTCTTAAACTTCGTAGGCAAAGCTTTAGTTTGAAAAATGATCGCGTCTTTACTTACCACGGTTATTGAACGTTGGATAGATGAACGGATAGTGAAAGCTATTGCAACTTACCTGAAACAAACAAGAATTTATATCAG
>SMSQ01004809.1:0-25466 GCA_019453375.1 Ctenoplectra terminalis | reverse complement strand
TGGACGCTCTAACCCGAACATGCGGGTAAAACCGTCCATTTATATTTATAGACCGTATTTCTTGATTAAAAAAAGAAATATTTTAATACGTCGAAAAGTGTAATTTATATACATTATCAATTATTTACGCGCTTCTTTAATTTGTCCGAAACAACAAAAATGCAAAAAACAAACAATGTAACGGCTTCTTTCCAAAAAGTGGTCCAACTATCCCGGACTTATTCTATTATTTTTTCATTATGATCTTTTTTCTTAGGATTCCTTGCTCTTCAATGCGTCATTATATCTGCATTAAAAACACGTTATACCATACAATTCCATACTATATAAAGGAGATCCTAAGTAAAGCGTGGCCAAGTTAACAGATTGAACGCGGATTCTTCGAAAGCATCAAAAGCATTGAATCTGTCGAATAAGTTCTTAAACTTCGTAGGCAAAGCTTTAGTTTGAAAAATGATCGCGTCTTTACTTACCACGGTTATTGAACGTTGGATAGATGAACGGATAGTGAAAGCTATTGCAACTTACCTGAAACAAACAAGAATTTATATCAGCATTTTCACGTTGCGACAGCTTTTAATAAATGGCAGAATATTTGCCAAAGAAACTATCGTCAAATATTGAACATAGCCTTGTGGCGATTCTCGGGTTCCCCAACTTATGGGTAACTTTGAAACAAAAAATGTACGTAAAATAATGCAAAAATTTGGTTGACATCTGTGTTACAAAACGGACGTTAAACAATAATAAGCGTAAAAATTAGTTACCGATATACAAAATAATTTAGATCAACTAAAACCCATTTGAACAAATATTTAGCGTCTCGCGTAGCTCTCAGGCGTAGATTAGTAACTCGATAATAAACTAAGCTTGCAGAACTTTGTAATAATCGACGTTAGACCATTAAGTTAATTGCGCGTTAGAAACTAGCTTGTTTTAGTAATTTAATAAAGTGCCTTTGATAATTGATTACCATGAAACATTAACACTAGAACTACCAGCGACTGAAGTATGAGTAGACCGAGGCGAATCGGATAATTTTCACTTGATAGTGAAAAAGTAACAGTCAAAATTTAGAACGTTAAGTTTTCATCATAAATTCGTAATTAATGCACATTTATATTTAACATTTATAATTGTTGAAGTTAATCAAGCGCAGCAAGTTTCTTAACCCTTTGCACACCCATGTCGCAAAGATGCTAGACTCAACATTCCGCTTTGCTACATTTCTTTCAGTTTTAACCGAACGTATTAACAAACATTGTTTTATGTTAACACTTTGCGTACGGGTCACGTATATATCAAACCGAACTTTGTAGCCGGCTTACGAGATATCTCGTTTTAATGTTTTTTCGATTTAATCGACAACTCAAGGAGTAAAAAATCTTCTACGACTCTTGGGTCATTTTTGACCCAATCAGGTTTTCCTTTTATCAGCCCTCTATAGTCCGAATTTTGTCTACTTATTGGAGAAAAAATTACGATTGATTACAGTTTTTCACTTTGATTTGAAAATGTTTTAACTAATAATTACTGTAGATAGATCGTGGTGTCGTTACAGTAATACAGTAATCAAATTGAATAGTGCAGTGTAACTAGATAAAATTAATTTTATTAAATATAGATACATCAGTTTGTAACTTTTAAGTTGCACGGTCCCATAGAGGGTTAAAAAATTACCTAATTTAAAAAAAATATAAAAAGATATCCTTAATATGCGAATTTCTTTGTTTCAATTTTATGTTAACCCTTTGCTCTATAACCACGAGTCACACTCGTGGCGCCGATTCTGGATAAAATACAATAAAAACACACAATATTTATGACAAAGTTCAATTTTAGCTTTATCCGTAATTTAAATTTACAATATTGAAAATTAGCAAATACAAAATACGTGCAATATTTCGATACTTTGCGTTTGACAGAGTGTCAAAGACGTGAATAACTATCGCTGATATGTATGAAGATCGAAGAAATCGTAAGCCAAGGGGTTAACACATTGCGTACGGGTCACGAGATATCTCGTAAATAGTAAACCGAACTTTGTGGCCGGGTTACGAGATATCTCGTTTTAATGTTTTTTCATACGCACGTATCGACGACTCAAGAAATTTTCAATCGACGACATAATTTTCAAGAGTCTATAGGTGAACGCAGGTTTGCTATTTAAATTTATGTGAATATAAGAAATATTGCTTACAATTATTTGATGGTTAAAATTTGAAAAAAATGAAAAGTTACAGTTTACCAGTAAAAGAATTAGTAAAATCGTGAATTCACGTCAGTCGTCGCGAATGTGTTAATATTTGGAATAAATAAACCTTGTATTAAAATAATTTTATTACAGCTGCTTACGTACAAATTTCATGTTTAATATTTCTTGCTTAACACTAGAACTACCAAAGTGGTCAAAATGACCCATTCGTAATTTTTTACAGATTCTTTATAAATTAACTACGGTGTCTTTGGGCAGATTTTCCGCGATTTTCTATTAAAAATATGAATAAACTTTTGTCTGAATTGTATTACATATTGTTTTATATACTTCCCACTTTGATTTCTTCCGTAGAAATAAGTATACTTTAATCGTCGGTCGTTCTAGTGTTAATATACGCGATATTGGTTAATAAATTGAAGCATAAAGGTTTATTTTTAACAAAATATAATTTAATAATAATATATGAAATTTAATGGTGTAAAATTGCAGTAATGTATCTAACATGTAAAAATATAAACACATTAAAATTATAGTCATTTTTATAATACAGTTGGTGAAATAATCTTCCACCAGAGTTATACATTTTTTACTATATTCTAAAAACTACAAATTTACATAAAAATCCGCTGCGTATTAATCAAAAATAGAAACTAAACTGACAATTCCGCAGTGACGGAAATTAACTGTCAATTATAAATCAGTGCTTAAATATTAATCAACCATTTATCTATGTCACATAGGTTGATAACCATCTATAATAAAATATGTTTCAGTGAATGAATTATTCTATAACAGCTACGATTAAATAATAATTACTCATCGATGATCTCGATTTATGTCAATTTTACATTTGACATTCGAAACTTGGACCATTTTAATGCTAAATCTCAAAATAACGAACCTACTCTAATTCTAACAATAAAAGAGCCGCGATATCAACTGAACACGTTTCGTGAAGTCATCGCGACAAATTTTTATCTTACTTACAGTGATATTAAGTACGTATCCTAGAAATATTCAGAATGTCATAATTTTGCCCGCCAGTGTATTTTAAGCACTGAAATCGACATTCCAATGATTAACCTCATTAAAATCAACGAGGTATGCGTTCATTTTATATGATCGGTGAAAAAAAAATTCCATCGCAGATAGCGATTTTATTTCTGTCGATACGGTCATCGCAAAAGAATGATTGATCGAGAAAAATATCCAGAACATATAAATTGATTTATGTTACAGACACGAGAGAGCTAATATTTTCGCGACTTTTCTGGACTTTTTGTAAAACTGCCAAAAATAATTACCATTAAATTATTAAATGCTTATAATTAACCCTGCTATGGTCTTCAAGATTATTTGGATCCAATTACTGTCACATTTTTCTAAACGAGTTTCTCGATTTAAAAAAAAAAAAAACATTAACCCTTTCGCTCCTAACGCCGGATATATCCGGCATTCACACTACAATCCGTGGAGACGAACGCCGGATATATTCGGCATGCACGATGTGAGCCACAGAGATGAGTGCCGAATTAAATTATTAGTCACTGTATATTATTCTTTCGCTATGTTCAATTGTTGATCGGAAACTTTTTATATCCATTAACCACTTGCGCTGGCAACTAATTCACAGGTGCGTTTACCAAAACAATACTCTAATTTTGTTTACTAATAATCGTGTGTAGTATAGTGTATTTAACTGTACTTCGTAAAACGATCACAGTCGACGTACCGGGCATGTTATTTTTAATTTCACGACAACTATCTACAACGATGTGAATAGCACGTCGTTCGCGACTTTGAAACATAAAGATCTCGACGTGCGTGGCACGTCTTTCCAGCGCAAATGGTTAAATAAGTTTATATCTTTTATGTAAAAATTACGAGCATATTGTTACAAATTATGAGTATATTATTTTCCACGCGCAATGTGTACACTTTTGGCGCAAGGTCCAGTTCAGTGGCGACGGTACAGCGGACTGAAAGGGTAGCGAAAGGGTTAAATACAACACCTAAACGGAAAATCAGACACATTAATAATAGACTCTTTATACTTGCTTAAAAATTAACCACCTATGGGACCGTGTGACTTAGAAGTTACAAACTGATGTATCTATATTTTACAAAATTAATTTTGTTTAGTTATCACTGCACTATTAAATTTGATTACGACTTTGCATAATTTTCTTCAGAGATTATGTTTTCAATTAAATTCTATATTTGCGTCGATTCAAACACTTCTTTTATTTTAAGATAAAAGTAAATTAACCAAATAAATAAGAAATCGTAAACATTTATAATAATCTTTTTTTCTTTCCAAAAGAAGACTTTAACCCTCTATGGCGCCGTGTGACTTAAAAGTTACAAACTAATTTATTTATATTTTTTAAAATTTATTTTATCGAGTTATCGTTGTACTATTAAATTTGATTACTGTATCACTGTAGCGACACCGCGATCCATCTACGGTAATTATTAGTTAAAACATTTTCAAATCAAACCGAAAAACTGTAATCAATCGTAATTTTTTCTTCAATAAACAGACAAAATTCGGGCTATAGAGGGTTAAACCGAGAAACTATATTTAAATTTTAATTTCTTTCTCATAACGGAACAGAATTCCGCCTGTAAAGGGTTAATACATATTTTTTTCTATTTCTTTGGTTCGAGTTACCAAATTTAAATCAGTTTAACGAAACGACAATGATACCAAATTAACCCTGTATGGGACCGTGTGACTTAGAAGTTACAAACTGATGTATATTTTACAAAATTAATTTTCTTTAGTTATCACTGCACTATTAAATTTGATTACTGTGTTACTGTAGCGACACCACGATCCATATACAGTAATTATTAGTTAAAACATTTTTAAATCAAAGCGAAAAACTGTAATCAATCGTAACTTTTTCTCCAATAAGCAGACAAAATTCGGACTATAGAGGTTTAAAAGCATTAATTATTGGGATTCACCGATAATACCTGCATACCATCGCAACTCGTAAGATTCACCAGTAGCTGGGAAGCTTTTTGACCTGTGCTTTATTGCACTCCTGCTGGCCAGCCTGAGGACCTCGGAGGGCCAGTCAATCTGCTTTAGCTCTGTTTTAGCCGTGTTGTATGAGACCCAGAGCCAGTACAAAAAGGGGAGTTGCGTTCCGAATACTTATTAAAAACAAATATTTTTTTTAATTCTACATAAATAACTTAATTCTTATTAAAAATATAAATGGATGTACAAGCGTGAGACACTTTTGTTTTCAGGCCACGGAGATAAAAAGAAATACTTTCCGCAAAACTGTATCTTTAAGACGACAAGCCTCGCCGTGGCTATAGAAGTACAGTGTTGTACAAAGGTTTTGCAATTTTCTTATCGTGTTGGAGTGAAACCGTGTTATAGGATACCGTGTTGTAGTAGGGTTCCTGCAATTTATGAATCGTGTTATAGCGAAACTGTGTTGTAAGAGGGCTACCTGTATTGAACAATATCAAACCGTGTTTTTATCATTTTAATAAAAATTCCAACATTAATAAAAGAGAGAAACACAATTGGATAAAAAAATGATCCAAGGTCCGTAACGGGGTTAAAAGAAGAAGAAACGGTTGAAAAAAATGAATGGAAGATAAATATTATCAACTTATAAATAATAACTCAGAATTTACGACTAACATCCTCTCTAAGAACCTCTTAAGTCTAGACAGTAACTACTTTTTACATAAATCCATTATTTCTTTACGACTTTCCTAAGGAATACCTGAGGAGCTCGTTGCAGTATTAAAAAGGATTACTACCCAGGGTAATTCAAAAGTTTTATTCTGATAATCTATTAACAGGATGAAATAAAATCACATTAAGCATTAACTTTTCATACATTAAAGCGATGATTCATCGTTAGCCGGCCACGAGTCCGGTGTCCGGAAAATTTATTCCTTTACTTTCTCTCTTGCTTCTCTGTCGGTTTCAGTTGCCGATGATAAGGCTGGTTCGAGCTTAACTAGTTCTTGGGAAAGGAACTCGCCGACGATTCAGTAATTGTTAATCAGCCGAGTTGATTATGGGCTGTGAAAAATGAACGAGTGCCAACTTGGATGTATCCGAGGAAACCAAGTTAATTTTATTGCGTTACTTCAGTTATGTTGCACTGACAAGCGATTCAAAATTTAAAAACCAATTTTTCTAATAAAAAGTTAACCTTCTACGTTTTCACTTGTCAGAGTTTACTTGTCAAAGATTAAATCTGCAGCTTTCGCACGAATCGGGCGCGTTACAATCCCGTCGAAGCGTTTAACGAGATGCAGCGAGCAACGTTAACACTCTATAGCCTGAATTTTGTTTGCTTATCGGAGAAAAAATTACGATTGCTTACAGTTTTTCACTTCGATTTGAAAATTCTTAAACTAATAATTGCTACAGATGGATCGTGATGTCGCTACGATAATACAGTAATCAAATTTAACACTAGAACTACCGACGATTAAAGTATACTTATTTCTACCGAAGAAATCAAAGCGGAAAGTATATAAAATAATATGTAATGCAATTCAAACGAAAGTTTATCTATATTTTTAATAGAAAATCACGGAAAATCTACCCAAAGGCACCGTGGTTAATTTATAAAGATTCTGTAAAAAATTACGAGTGGGTCATTTTGACCACTTTGGTAGTTCTAGTGTTAATAGAACAGTGACAATTAGATAAAACAAATTTTTTGAAATATAGATACATTAATTTGTAACTTTTAAGTCATACGGTGTCATAGAGGGTTAGAAGATACGCTGTTACATCGTTGCTGAAATAGTTATACGGTTAAGTTAAAATAAAAATAATAGTATATGAGACATAAAGGGCTTACGTTTAACCCTCTATGGGACCGTGTGACTTAAAAATTACAAACTGATGTATCTATACTTTAAAAAATTAATTTTCTTTGGTTATCACTGCACTATTCAATTTGATTACTGCATTACTGTAATGACACCACGATCTATCTACAATAATTATTAGTTAAAACATTTTCAAATCAAAGTGAAAAACTGTAATCAATCGTAATTTTTTCTTCAATAAGCAGACAAAATTCGAGCTATAGAGGATTAAACCGAGAAACTACAATTATTCTACTATAATTTCAAAACTACATTTACTACAAACTATAATTTCAAATCAATAAAGTTTGGAAACATTTGAATTGTTTTAAAAAATAACTTAATTATGTTTTAAAAACCTAAAAAAATATAATAAAAGAGTAGGATATTGAATGAAAAAGATATCAGAAAACAAAAGTTATATTTATTTTACAAATTTAACATTACAATTTCGACTCGTAGAAAAGCCACCTTTTCGCTATGTTTTAATATGTGACAAACAAAAAAAAATCAAAAGTAACTTACAAAAACAAAGGTAAGCATATTTAGTAAAGTTTGGAAACATTTGAATTGTTTTAAAAAATAACATAATTGCGTTTTGAAAAATTAAAAAAATTTAACGAAAGAGTAGGATATTGAATGAAAAACATATTAGAAAACAGAAGTTATATCTATTTTATGAATTTAACATTACAATTTCGACTCGTCGAAAAGCCCCCCTTTCGCTATGTTTTAATATTTGACAAACAAAAAAAAAAAAAAAATCAAAACTAACTTACAAAAGCGAAAGTAATCGACTTGAAATAAATATTTAGTATCGATGCACAAACGCGACAATGCAGTTAACATTCGTTCTTTCTTCTCGCGCGAGACCGACGAATCTCATCGCGTTACGAGGAGATCGCAGAAATCGCTAACGCAGCGTAGTCGAGATAAGTGATTCCACATTCTATTCTTTTGCTTAATTCTAATACCGTTCTCTTCAACATTACTATTGGGTTGTTCGGAAAGTAATTTCGTTTTTTCCCGATAGAGGATTTAATTGTATTTTTTTGCACCCAACTGCACACTTAAGCCGCATAATCATTATATGTTTTGAGAGCTGATATAGCAAGGTTTGTGTGTCAAAAAGTCCATTTGATTCTAGGCAGTAGTATTTGGTTGGCGCCCTTTTAAATATGGAGAGCAATAAGCAGCATTTCGTTCATATTTTACTTTTTTACTATAGAAAAGGTAAAAATGGTGTTCAAGCCAGAAAGAAGTTAACCGATGTGTATGTAGAAGATGTGTTGACAGTACGCCGGTGCCAGAACTGGTTTGCAAAATTTCGATCCGCAAATTTTGATGTCGAAGGCGGTAAAACCTTCACTTCAAATAAGGAGGTCAAAAACCACCTCGATCAGTTTTTAGCCAGCAAAGACCAAAAATTTGATGAGCGTGGAATCATGCTACTACCGGAAAGATGGCGAAAGGTGCTGGACCAGAATGGCCAATATATAATTTAATAAAATATTTGTTCATTATACGAAAATTGTTTTTCATTTTCACAAAAAAAAAAACGAAATTACTTTCCGAACAACCCAATATATAAATGAAGTATATACAGTCTGTTTCACAAGAGCGTGGACACGATATTTCTGAAATTTAATACCCAATGAGTCAAAGACTGTGCGATTCTAAACATACAATGTCTCCTCTAATACGCAATAGGCTCAAGTCTCTTAGTATCGTTTCTAACATTGAGAAATTGAGATCATTTCGCGATGAGTGCCATATACGCTAAACGTTTCGAAGCGGTCTTCTTGTGCCATCAACTAAGAGGACCCAAAATGAGCGTTAGAGATGCAGCAAAATATTTGCATAAGTCCCGCGAATTTGTAAATAAGTGGGTGCAACGGTATAAGGAATCAAAATGTGTCGACGATCTCCCTGACCGAGGTTCAAAACGTGCTACGACGAAAAAGGAGGATAAAGCGATTTTGCACCTTTTCTTGAAAAATCCGACATTTTCTTTGCGTAAAGGTCAAGCAATTTCAGCAAAAAAGGGCACAAATATAGGAATACTAACAATTAAACGTAGGTTAGAAGCAAATAAAGTTGCATGCCGCGCTACAATTTCGAAACCGTTGCTTTCAAGAAAGCATGTCGGAAAGCGGTTGGCGTGGTCACACGAAAACCTTGATCGTGATTGGAACAATATTGTGTTCAGTGACGAGTCATCTTTTTATGAAGAACAAACTCCGAGGAAAACGAATTGTGAAGCTAAAAACACTAGTTCGTCATATTCGTGAAATATGGAGGTCACTGCCTGTCTCGTATGCCGAAAAGTTGGTTGAAAGCATGCCCAGATGATGCCAAGCAATAATCGCTAACGGTGGTGATTGGACATATTATTAAGTAAGTGCGTATTAGTTTTTTAGACGTACTTTCGACCTATGTAAGATTTTCTAAGAAAAGATTTACTTGTACAGAGATATCGCGTCCACGTTCTTGTGAAACAGACTGTATATTATATCACAGAACGCAGTCGAATGATTTATTTAAATTTCTTTGTTTCCAAACATTTCGACGGTACCGTAAGTACCAATTTACATTCTGTCGTATAAATTAATGTCTTTATGAAAAATGAAGTGGCTCCAACGTAGCAACCGGTCGGATAATTACCCTGTGTTCACATTAATTCGCACGATGCTGTATGCTCACCGATATCGCATGTAAGAGGTACATACTGGTGAATTTCGAACTATGTCGTACAACTGAAAGCGCCACATTGAGAAACGATCGGTCACTTTACATGTTACGTGGCACGTGTTTGCGGCGACACATGTTACTTACAGCTCACAGCAACGATCTAACTGCTCGGCTAGTAATCGTGCGTATAATTACGCGTTTCAGAGGAATGCGAATAACCTGTAACTACTCGGGCATAGGCAATCGTAAATTTCCTCACGTTTCCGGACATAGCTCGTTACAGAAGCCTGCAAATTAATTGTTATCCGTTTATTTGCGACCCGTGTTTACAATTAATTTTCTACGAGTAGCGGAGACTGTAAACTTTTTTTTTTACATTCAGTAATAAAATATCGCGATTATCATGCGGAAGAATATTTAATTAGAATTGTTTTATTATGCGTCTCTTGTAATTACGTTTCTGCAAAGAAATAAAATTTTAGCTATTTTTGTTCTGTTTGGTTTAAAATTTTTATTTTTTAATCTATGATAAGGTAACGAACTGAATAGTATTGGAAGAATAAAATAAATTTCATGCTTTTACGTTGCAGAATTTTAATAGTTCGTTAGTTCTGTTTTTTATTTAACAGTAATATTGTTTGACAATATTTTGTGATTAAGTACTCCGTTAAAAAAGTATTGAGAAAGCATGAATAGTAAATATTAGATTAAGCGTCAGATTAAATGTTACAATAAAAACGTCAAGTTAAAATAAAATTGTCAAAGAAATTGCGTTTTTTCTGCATGTAGATGAAAAGCGAATTTTTCATGAGGAATAAAAACTTTATCAAACGATATACTGTCCATTTTGTTTGATCACCTTTTGCCATCTTTCCAGCAATTTCACGATTCCGCGTTTTAAAAAAATCTAACCTTTTTCTGCGAAAAACAGTTCCAGGAACGATTTGATATCCTCGACGCTAATGAAGGTTTTATTATTTTGTTTTTCCACATTGAAATCGGTGCCAAACAAACAGTTGATAACAAAATCGTGTACCTTCATTTTCTAAAACAAGCTTGAACCGTCAACTGTTTAATAACATAATTAATTTGTCGCTTAAAATTAACCCTCTATAGCCCGAATTTTGTCTGATTATTGGATAAAAAATTACGATTGATTACAGTTTTTCACTTTGATTTGAAAATTTTTAAACTAATAATTATTATAGATGGATCGTGGTATAATTACAGTAATATAGTAATCAAATTTAATAGTGCAGTGATAACTAAAGAAAATTAATTTTTTAAAATATAGATACATCAGTTTGTAACTTTTAAGTCACACGGTCCCATAGAGGGTTAAGTCAGTTGCATTTCAAAACAGGTATGTTCATTTATCAGAAAAAAACGCGATTACTTTTTGTCCAATCCAATATTGGTCGAACCTGTTTTATTCGGTGTATGAAGTTGAAAGTTTTTTTTATTAATATCTCGGAAAGTAATAATTGTCCGCAGCTAAAATTTTATATTCCACGTCTGTTTTCCATTCCTTCATTCTCTTCCAAATTTCGCGGCGATCGGCTACTGGGACCTTTCGGAAGTTTATCACTCTGTTCAGCAGTTTCACGGTAATTTCTTTATATCTTTTGATTAAAATAGATTAGCAGCAATTATGCGGGATGACTGAGTGACTGTATACACGAGTGCGTGAGAGTTTGCGACCGGAGCGGTAGGTACGTGGGACTGACAAAGAATGTTACGCAGTTGACACGAGCCGACTTTGATGAAATTTTGATGCGATATAAATCTGTAAAAAATATTAGACGAGTATTTTTTTATATCGGCCATCGTTCATTTTAAAAGAGTGATAACAGCTCTGAAAATAAGCGGTGAAAATGTTTCTAAACGAATTAATTTTTTTGAAAATTTTTTACATAGCTAATTATAATTGTCCAATTGATTTTTACATAGGTTTATTATTAAAGGATACATTAAAAAATAGACGAACCGTACGTTTAAACTTTCTTCAATGCATTCTTTAAACCCGCACAGATTAATTCCTAAATGAGATAGTCTCGCAGATGAGACGACTCCATCTTGCGTAGGTTATAAAATGTGTACTGAACATTACAGAGTTGGTACACACCGATTTTGATGAAATTTTTATATGATACAGACCTCGAAAAAATATTAATTCAAAATATTATTTTTATATCAGCCATCGTTCACTTTGAAGACATAATATTAGTCCTCAAAGGGGTGAAAAACCTATTTAATAGTATATCTCTAAAACTATTGGAGATAGAAAGAAATTTTAAATGTACTGTTTGTCTATTTTTGAATACCGAATCCAACTCTTTTACATCCTACTTTGAGGACAAATATCGCCCCTTCAAAGTGAATAATGACTGATATAAAAAAATACTGTAATATTTTTTCAAGATCTATATTATACAAAAATTCCATAAAAATCAGCGTATGTCAATTTCGTAACATTCCTTGTTAATACAAATGCACATGTATTTAATTTACCAAATCATCGCCATCAAATTTATTGTCTCTTTCGTTTAGTTGTCAATTAAATTTACGATACACTGATTCTTTTTCAAAAAAAGTGGGCCATCACTCTTTAACTTACCGGTTAGGCATTAAAAAATAGACAAACCGTACATTTAAACTTTCTTTCTACCTCGAATAGTTTACGAGATATGCTATTAACCCTTTGCACTCCATGCGATTCTTTGTCACAGAAGAAAAGAAGTTTTATTTTGAACGGGAAGAATTACTGTTGCTTGTGAAAATACTTCNCTCTGTTCAGCAGTTTCACGGTAATTTCTTTATATCTTTTGATTAAAATAGATTAGCAGCAATTATGCGGGATGACTGAGTGACTGTATACATTAGTGCGTGAGAGTTTGCGACCGGAGCGGTAGGTACGTGGGACTGACAAAGAATGTTACGCAGTTGACACGAGCCGACTTTGATGAAATTTTGATGCGATATAAATCTGTAAAAAATATTAGACGAGTATTTTTTTATATCGGCTATCGTTCATTTTAAAAGAGTGATAACAGCTCTGAAAATAAGCGGTGAAAATGTTTCTAAACGAATTAATTTTTTTGAAAATTTTTTACATAGCTAATTATAATTGTCCAATTGATTTTTACATAGATTCATTATTAAATGATACATTAAAAAATAGACAAACGGTACGTTTAAACTTTCTTCAATGCATTCTTTAAACCCGCACAGATTAATTCCTAAATGAGATAGTCTTGCAGATGAGACGACTCCATTTTGCGTAGGTTATAAAATGTGTACTGAACATTACAGAGTTGGTACACACCGATTTTGATGAAATTTTTATATGATACAGACCTCGAAAAAATATTAATTCAAAATATTATTTTTATATCAGCCATCGTTCACTTTGAAGACGTAATATTAGTCCTCAAAGGGGTGAAAAACCTATTTAATAGTATATCTCTAAAACTATTGGAGATAGAAAGAAATTTTAAATGTACTGTTTGTCTATTTTTGAATACCGAATCCAACTCTTTTACATCCTACTTTGAGGACAAATATCGCCCCTTCAAAGTGAATAATGGCTGATATAAAAAAAACACCCGTCTAATATTTTTTCGAGATCTATATCGTATCAAAATTTCATGGAAATCGACGTGCGTCAACTCCGTAACATCCAAATTTCTAACTGTCCTAAAACATTTAAGCGAGAGCGTACTTTTATTTAGACGCGCTGCACTTCGAGCAAGTATCTACGAATTTAACTGCTGTCCCGAGAAGATTAAAAAATGTTAAATCGAACGAAGAATATCTTAGAGCGTAGATAAGTGAATCTCGAAAGTTGAAGGAAACCAATGCATATTATAAGCTTGCCTTTCACCGATTTAAAAGTTTTTAATTGAAACAGTTCTCGAAACTTGATAAAACCTGTAAGGTGCAACGGATAAAAATAAGCTGTTCCGTTGAAAGATATTAACGATTCAACAAACTCAGAAATTCCATCGATCAGATTTTTGTTTCGAAATAGCGAAACCTTTCGTTTCGAGTTTCTTTTGTACAGAATGCCGCGCAACTTGTGCCACAATCGGCAAAGGGATGATTCAACGTGGAAAAACAAACCGAAAATATGAAATAAACGTTTTTCGTTTGAAACATCGTTTTCGATACGCGCGTATCTAACTGTGTTTGCTTGATGAATTTCATCGCGTATCACTCGTTCCAAACAATTTATAAGTTAATTAAACGAATTACCTAAAAGGCGTACATTTCGTTTCACTGTGCGCGCATAGTTATCGAACGCAACGGAGACTGTTAGTGTGCGCGAAAAGTGAAATAAAGACAGTTAAATACACGTGTATCTAACGAACTTTCAAACACGATTTCCTCGGAAATTAAGTCTCAAACGAACAAGTTTTATTTCACGTACTTTGTTTGAATTTTCAAACAGAATCATCGTTTTGTTTTTGGTTGTATCGTTAATTACGCGACACGTACAGTACCGGCCAAAAACATAGCACTTTTAGGTTTTTCTTTTTCAGCGTAACTTGGTTCAAAGTGGACGGATAGAAAAAATCAATAAATAGCTTTGAAAATTATAGTGTACTTTATAAAGCGAAGGTAAAGTTTTTGAGTTTCTTTGCGAATTATTTAACAAGGGAACATCGGGGACTGATTAACGGTGATTTTTACGAATCTTTGTACAAATGTTCTTTAGAATTTTCTAACAATACATCCGTACTTCATTGTTGCCCAATTTTTACTTTAAGGCAGAAATCAACTTTCTCATCCGATTCCACCCTTCTGTATAAGTGTTTATACATCGTAAACGACAAAAGATATTAAAAAATGATCGAAACAAAAGTTATACTGTTTCTTACGGTCTATAAATCCGGGCGAAAAATTTTCCAAAATAATAATTTTTTTATGAAAATTGAGCCCCCCCCCCCAACTTTTCGGGAAAATTTCTTATACGGATATCTTCTAAAAATTTTCAAAAAAGTGGGGTGGAACTCAATTTTCGTAAAGAATAATTATTTCGGAAAATTACTCGCATGGATTTATAGACCGCAAGAAATAGTATAACTTTTGTTTCACTTATTTTCTGATATCTTCCAAAATTTTCCAAGAAAGATGCGGTAGGACTGAATTTTCATAAAAGAATACTTTTTTCCGAAAATTTCTCGCACGGAGTTATAGACCGCAAGAAATAGTATAACTCTTGTTTCACTTATTTTCTGATATCTTCCAAAATTTTCCAAGAAAGATGCGGTAGGACTGAATTTTCATAAAAGAATACTTTTTTCCGAAAATTTCTCGCACGGAGTTATAGACCGCAAGAAATAGTATAACTCTTGTTTCACTTATTTTCTGATATCTTCCAAAATTTTCCAAGAAAGATGCGGTAGGACTGAATTTTCATAAAAGAATACTTTTTTCCGAAAATTTCTCGCACGGAGTTATAGACCGCAAGAAATAGTATAACTCTTGTTTCACTTATTTTCTGATATCTTCCAAAATTTTCCAAGAAAGATGCGGTAGGACTGAATTTTCATAAAAGAATACTTTTTTCCGAAAATTTCTCGCACGGAGTTATAGACCGCAAGAAATAGTATAACTCTTGTTTCACTTATTTTCTGATATCTTCCAAAATTTTCCAAGAAAGATGCGGTAGGACTGAATTTTCATAAAAGAATACTTTTTTCCGAAAATTTCTCGCACGGAGTTATAGACCGCAAGAAATAGTATAACTCTTGTTTCACTTATTTTCTGATATCTTCCAAAATTTTCCAAGAAAGATGCGGTAGGACTGAATTTTCATAAAAGAATACTTTTTTCCGAAAATTTCTCGCACGGAGTTATAGACCGCAAGAAATAGTATAACTCTTGTTTCACTTATTTTCTGATATCTTCCAAAATTTTCCAAGAAAGATGCGGTAGGACTGAATTTTCATAAAAGAATACTTTTTTCCGAAAATTTCTCGCACGGAGTTATAGACCGCAAGAAATAGTATAACTCTTGTTTCACTTATTTTCTGATATCTTCCAAAATTTTCCAAGAAAGATGCGGTAGGACTGAATTTTCATAAAAGAATACTTTTTTCCGAAAATTTCTCGCACGGAGTTATAGACCGCAAGAAATAGTATAACTCTTGTTTCACTTATTTTCTGATATCTTCCAAAATTTTCCAAGAAAGATGCGGTAGGACTGAATTTTCATAAAAGAATACTTTTTTCCGAAAATTTCTCGCACGGAGTTATAGACCGCAAGAAATAGTATAACTCTTGTTTCACTTATTTTCTGATATCTTCCAAAATTTTCCAAGAAAGATGCGGTAGGACTGAATTTTCATAAAAGAATACTTTTTTCCGAAAATTTCTCGCACGGAGTTATAGACCGCAAGAAATAGTACAACTTTTGTTTCACTTATTTTCTGATATCTTCCAAAATTTTCCAAGAAAGATGCGGTAGGACTGAATTTTCATAAAAGAATCATTTTTTCCGAAACTTTCTCGCACGGATTTATGAATCACAAGAAACGGTATAAAGTTTTCACAATAGCCCTTCGAAACTTAAAAAAGTCTTCGAGTGCAAAGGAATAATATCCATGTACGTGGCAACATTTAACATTCTCTGTCATTAAACGAGGCTATTCGTGTAGTTGCAAAGTGAGTACAGCTTCTGTTCCACTATTTTGAAGGCTAGTCCTCGATACGTGCTGACGAACGTGATATTTATCACGCATCACGGTGCTCGAGTCCGATCATTCGTCGCAATTACATCAAACTATAAATTACGAGGATGATGAAAATTACGTCTGACGTCTGATGCCGCAGCTGTGCGTGGTCGGAGGTGCGAATTATTTGGCAAAATTAGGGTCATCGGTGCGGTTAGCTGGCCGATTTTGGATGCAACGATAGCAAACGTGCGAGATCCGCGTACGCGTAATCCGGCCGCAACGAGAACAGTGGTCGAACAGTCGCAGCGTTCTCTTGCATTCTCGTCGAATACGTAATTATTTGCGGAGCGATGCATCGCCAGCAAACAGTGTTTGCTTCGAGTAGTCGTTGGTTCGACTCAGCATCCGAAACTTAACCCTGGAACGACACTATTGTATTCTCGGGCTTACACGACACCATGACATCATGGTGAACCTCGAAAGATATCTTAGATATTTTTGATATTATTGAAGTTTGTGGAAAATTCTTACTTTATTCTGGGTCAGATATTTTATGGAAAAATGATTGCATTGTTTTGTGTTTATTTAAAGTACTAGAATAAAAAAGGGAATTACGTTATTCGTATTGCAAAGACATTCGTTCGGTTTGGGTTTTTTGTAATACAGTGGGTAATCAAATTATTATGACCATTTAGAAATAAGTGTTTATTCAAATTTTGTGCAAGAATGGAATTGAAATTACGCTTGAAATAACACCTTTTTTAGTATGAAAATTATTCTTAGGTTTTACGGAATTGAAAGTACGCTTGAAACAACACCTTTTTCAGTAAGAAAATTATTCTTAGGTTCTTGNGCGAGCAACGTTAACACTCTATAGCCTGAATTTTGTTTGCTTATCGGAGAAAAAATTACGATTGCTTACAGTTTTTCACTTTGATTTGAAAATTCTTAAACTAATAATTGCTACAGATGGATTGTGATGTCGCTACGTACTGTNACGCTTGAAACAACACCTTTTTCAGTAAGAAAATTATTCTTAGGTTCTTGATAATGTATAAGAATGATTTTAAATCTGCTACAAATTATTTGAAAAAGTGTTAAGATATATGTCATGATTCGTTGAATTAAATTTAGAGCTAGTAAATGTATATCAAAAATATAGTAATTGCACACACTGCTACTTAATAATGTTAAAATAAGTAACAATCGAGGAAAACACAAGTGAATAAAGAATAAATCTCATAAATGACTAGTATCATGTCACACCATTGCAAATGAGCAATGGCAGCATAAAATGTTAGCCTACTACAAATATACCTCTTACCGTACATTAACCAACAAATTAAAATATAGTCAAACTGTCTGTCTATGTGTCGAGAATTCATATTTTTGAGAACACACACACAAAAAAATGGTTCAAGTAAATACTACAGTCCCTGGCCATCGAAGTAGGACCACTATAAATTTCCAGCATCTTTCACGTTTTCCGTAAAATTAAAAGGCCTGTTCAAATTCCAATGGTATAATTTATTAACTATCCACATAATACACTACTACTGTACATAACATTATTAACACATGTTAATATTTTGCATTTCCACCCTTTGCTTCGATGACAGCTTGTATCCTTTCCGGCATGCTCCGTATACATTGCTCGATCATACGTTTTGTATCTTCATTATTTTCCCAAATATTTGTAATTTTTGTTTACAACTCGGATAACGTGGTGCTCGGAGAGTTGTAATCTAGTCTTTCGAGTAGGCTCCAGACATTTTCTATTGCATTCGAGTCGAGAGAATTGCCTGGCCAAGGGAGCAAAGGGATGTTTTTGGTCTTGGAATCGCTCATCACCAACACAGTTCGATTATTATCACGATAGTTGTAAATTAATTGCTACGTATACATCGTTATCAACGTATTTAGTAATAATTTGAACGACCAAAGACAGTTTTCCATATATGACACAACGTTATAGCCATAAAGGTGAAATTTTCGTACGCGGTCCTAATTCGATGGCCAGAGACTGTACATATTCTTTGAAATCTGTATAACAAATTGTCGCGAAAAGAAAATTATTTATTTATATTTTTACTGAAAACGTTAGCAAATCTTCAGAAATTCTTTATTACAAATATTAGCAATTGCCTGGTCATGGGAGCAAAGGGATGTTTTTGGTCTTGGAATCGCTCATTCCCCACACAGTTCGATTATNTTCAACATCCCCGCGTCTAAGGCACGGGCCTGCTAGGATGCCTTACCGTCTCCTACCGCGANATCAATACTGTTTCCTATTTTAAAAAATGTTGCAAACCCCTTTTCCACTCAAAAGTTACCCCGAAAAAATTTAATACACACTCAAATATNAGACTAAACCAGATAACTAATTACTATAATATTATATTTAATCTTCATTAGTGTTATGTTTATTACCGTATTTTGTATTNAATGTCCTTAACGAATGTATCTGTCCGAATGTAATTGTCCAAAAGTATCTCCAAATGTAATAACCCAAANTAATACACACTCAAATATTAGCACCACTTAACCATTCAATTAAAAATAATAAGTAAATAAATAAAGTCCATATCTTCANACGTACAGGAGGTTCATCATCAACCCTTTGTACGCTCGAAACAGGACTAATATCACCCCTTCAAAGTGAACGACGGCCGATATANGTAACGCATCATCAATAGATATTAATAAATATACTTAGTCAAAACTCTGTTGAATTTATTTTGCAAATAAATATTCAACAATTAGATTCTAAACAGCTCGTAACACTTTAATTTGCGCACTCTGTATACCGCGTTGACCGAGAAATCGCGTTATATGAAAACAATAGTCGCAACATTTTTCACGCGTTATAGGAATTCGCGTTATACGAGAGTCTACTGTAGAAACAAAAATGTAGTCACAAGTAAACGACAGATTTCGTCACTTTTGGCGAGAACAATAAATATAGTTAAAGTACGAGCCAAATATTATTCTACATTTATAATTTCCGAATAAGAGGAAGAATTATGTAAAGACTATTTAAATATTAATTCACGTTATACGTGACGTAGCTACGGTTTAAGAAGTATTAGTCCCACCTGCTCGTAAGCGGCTTATTGTTAGCTAAAGTGTACCTGCTAATTAAGCGGTTTAACAAAGGCCGCGTTAAATACAAAGAATATTTTGTATTCTTTTGGTCTCCCAGAGAGTGGTTGCTTGAAAATGGTGGACGGTAAATTTGTATCGCGCCGAAATTTCAGCTTAATGATTTTCCAAGCACAACGCAGTGTGTTATGAATGAATGTCTATTATAAACAAACTGTAATAACCGTGGTAACGAGAATTCAACAGAATTATCTCATTAGTTATTTTCTGCGTGCGAAACGATAAAGTTAATTATATGATGATGCGATTAAACTAAACTTGTAACGATATATGTAGTAAACCGGTACCGGTCAAAACGATTGTACGAACAACACGAACAATTCAATGAACGTTTAATAATGCTTTGTTTATTCCATTGTAACACTTCTTTTTTTTCTTTATTGTCTAAACGTTTCTTGATTAATTCAATTTCATTGTACCTGAAGCTTGTTAACCCTGCGGAGGTAGCGGGGTATATGTGAGACACGATATTTTAAAATCTGTGCTACGTTGCTCATTTTTGGGAAAAGATTAATATTTATTGTCAGATGTATCAAATATAAAATTTGTTAATGCTTTAAAATTGGTCTTTATTAATTTAAGACCTATCAAAGAAGATAGCAATCGTTCATTTAGTTAAAATTAAAATTTGTACTACTAAAACTAATTATTAATATTCAAACTATAATTCTCACTGCAACAAAATACCCATTGTCAGAAATATAAAATTTGTCAATGCGTTAAAATTAGTCTTTATTAATTGAAGTCCTACCAAACAACATCTCAATAGTTCACTTACTTAAAATTGAAATTTGTATTACTAAGAATAATTACTTTAAAATCCATTGGACACTATTCTTCATTTTCATTTTCAGACCTACCAAACAACATCCCAATCGTTTACCTACTTAAAATTGTAATTTGTACTACTAAAACTAATTATTAATATTCAAACTATAATTCTCATTGCAACACAATGTCCATTGTCAAAAATATAAAATTTGTTAATGCGTTAAAATTAGTCTCTATTAATTCAAGACCTATCAAAGAAGATAGCAATCGTTCATTTAGTTAAAATTAAAATTTGTACTACTAAAACTAATTAATAGTATTCAAACTATAATTCTCACTGCAACAAAATGCCCATTGTCAGAAATATAAAATTTGTCAATGCGTTAAAATTAGTCTCCACTAATTTAAGTCCTACCAAACAACATTCCAATCGTTTACCTACTTAAAATAAAAATTTCTACTACTAAAACTAATCATCAATACTCAAACTATAATTGGCACTGCAACACAATGTCCATTATCAGAAGAATAAAACATAAAATTTGTGAATCCTTCAGAATCCACTGGACTCTATTCTTCATTTTCACTTCAAGACCTATCAAACAAGATTCCAATCTGATTAAATAACACTAAACCCAAGAAACTGGAATCTCCATATCGACCCGGCATAAAACGATCTTTCCTCGAGTACGAAATCTAGTGGAAGTCTGTAGCTCATAGCCAGCCATCCCGTCCAGAGTCGAAAGCATCCAAAATAGCGGAGCATCGAGGGCACGGCTTACACGATCGCGAGCAGTGTATCAGGAATACATACACGGCGGTTGTTGCCACGCTTCTTGAGAATGGTGATCGATACGGTTTGGTAAAGTCGTGACGCTAAGAAATTCCAAGCTGTCGTCGAGGGTTTATGGTCGGTTTACGGAGTCAAGACGCGGCGAAAAAGGAGAAACCAGAAAGAAAAGAGAGGACACAACGGAAAGAGGCGAAGCGGAGACGTCGGTACCAGAGAAGAAAACGAACTCGACCGAGTGTAAGGACGCTTAAGAGGCAGATATTACGACGTGCAGGCGCGTGCACGATGTTCCTTTTTACGGTCGCACCCACACCGGTTTCTTCTACTTTTTTTTCTTTCTCTCTCTCTTTTTTCTTTTTTCCTTTTTNTATTCAAACTATAATTCTCACTGCAACAAAATGCCCATTGTCAGAAATATAAAATTTGTTAATGCGTTAAAATTAGTCTCCACTAATTTAAGTCCTACCAAACAACATTCCAATCGTTTACCTACTTAAAATAAAAATTTCTACTACTAAAACTAATCATCAATACTCAAACTATAATTGGCACTGCAACATAATGTCCATTATTAGAAGAATAAAACATAAAATTTGTGAATCCTTCAGAATCCACTGGACTCTATTCTTCATTTTCACTTCAAGACCTATCAAACAAGATTCCAATCTGATTAAATAACACTAAACCCAAGAAACTGGAATCTCCATATCGACCCGGCATAAAACGATCTTTCCTCGAGTACGAAATCTAGTGGAAGTCTGTAGCTCATAGCCAGCCATCCCGTCCAGAGTCGAAAGCATCCAAAATAGCGGAGCATCGAGGGCACGGCTTACACGATCGCGAGCAGTGTATCAGGAATACATACACGGCGGTTGTTGCCACGCTTCTTGAGAATGGTGATCGATACGGTTTGGTAAAGTCGTGACGCTAAGAAATTCCAAGCTGTCGTCGAGGGTTTATGGTCGGTTTACGGAGTCAAGACGCGGCGAAAAAGGAGAAACCAGAAAGAAAAGAGAGGACACAACGGAAAGAGGCGAAGCGGAGACGTCGGTACCAGAGAAGAAAACGAACTCGACCGAGTGTAAGGACGCTTAAGAGGCAGATATTACGACGTGCAGGCGCGTGCACGATGTTCCTTTTTACGGTCGCACCCACACCGGTTTCTTCTACTTTTTTTTCTTTCTCTCTCTCTTTTTTCTTTTTTCCTTTTTCTTTTTTTTTTTTTTTTTTGACCAGTACATCTTCCTTTTTTTTTTTTTTTTTAGCTCGCTGCACCGTCTTTCTCGCGGAAGGTCCATCCTCCCGGTTACTTGAACATTATGTGGAGCTGCATCTATAAAACCACATTTTTACAGCGGCGCACTTCATTCGTTACGGTCGGCCCGTTTGCCACCCACGGTTTACGGTTCGTTGTTGCATAAGAGAGGGCATATCGCAGTTTTTTTTCGGCGGAGTGCAACCGCTGGAAAAATACTCAAATTCCATTCGCGTTCCGTCCAGTGGAAAGTTTAATGGTTCAACGCCTCTTGAAACTGATGCTATAAACTAAAGGGAAGTATAACAACTGTTAACGCGTACAATTGCTATGTTGGCTGTAGCAAAGTGCTATAAACAATCTGTTTACACTCTTCGCCGAGAAGGTAATGTTTGTTATAAGGTTGGTGGATATGAAATGTCGGATTTTCTTAACAAATAACGGCAACCTCGTGTCATTTATTCAACTTACCAATGTATGAAATGTAACGTAATACCGTGGAATGATTAACCCTTTCGGTACGAGCGCCGGATATATCCGGCGTCCATCTAATGACCTGTGTGTACGAGCGCCGGATATATCCGGCATTCATCCGATGACCTGGTGTTACTTATATAATTAATAAAATTTTATATAAATATCTTTTAATATTAAAACTATAAACGACGCTTGTTAGAAGAAATATTGTTTTATTAAACGGAGTTCTTATTTAACGCCTAGAAAAATCTTCGTACAAAAGAGGACTGACCACGCGCTATGTGTACATTTTCGGAACGGCGCCTCGTACAGCGGGAGTGTCACGGCGGACAGAGCGCTCGTATCGAAAGGGTTAACACGTTCAACCCGGCGTGAACCACCGGTGGTTCACAGGCATTGCTTTCATCTGGCGGCGTGGACCACCGGTGGTCCACGCCTAGTTTGCTCCGTCTGGCGGCGTGAACCACCGGTGGTCCACGTCTAGTTTGCTCCGTCTGGCGGCGTGAACCACCGGTGGTCCACACCTAGTTTGCTCTGTCCGACGGCGTGGACCATCTAATTTTATTTGAAAAAGCATACTTTAAATTGAACAACTGGGAAGAGACTAGATGATATTGTGGCGGCCCTCCTACGCTCCACTACCAGAGGGACCTACAAGACCGACTTTCCCTTAAGTTCTCGGAAACAGTACGATTAGTACTTATACCGATCCCTCTCCTAACTTCAACATCCCCACGTCCAAGGCACGGGCCTGCTAGGATGCCTTACCGTCTCCTACCGCGGGCTTAGCTAGACTGTTTGGAATAAAATAATCTTTTTCAGTGTTTAGCTCCCACAAAGTTCGTGGAGCCGTATACGTAGCAAAAGACAATTTGCCAAAACAATAACAATACTTTATTTAAATATATTTAGGTGTACAACACAACTTAGCAGATATCACTGTCCAATGTCCAAGAATGAGCGTGAAAGTCCTATTAATGAATGAATGTCCTTAACGAATGTATCTGTCCGAATGTAATTGTCCAAAAGTATCTCCAAATGTAATAACCCAAATGTAATAATCAAATGTAATAACCATGTCCGAATGTGTCCTATGTCCTCATATCTAAATTCTGTCCGTCCAGGGATGTGTCCTTGAAGCTAATTCTTCTAGTGGGAAAATTGTCTTGTCCAATCTGTGTCCGTTTCTGTAGTTGGGGCGTTTTCTACAAGCAGTCCTTGGGTGGTGGAAATATTTCGGTAAATCGGGTAAAGTCAAAGGTGGCGGCCACGTGTTCGCCAAGTTCGTAGTCCGAGGGGTAAAGATTACGATACGTCAATCGCTATTGAGCAGAGAGGCCGAAGACTCAGGTAGTAACTGAGGTTTCGACGGTTCTCTTGGTAATTAAATTACTGGCATGCAAAAAACGGTAAAATTAACAAGTCCTCAAAAATAGCAGGTCAAAGAAGCACGTTTATTTGCACATTAACCCTCTATGGGACCGTGTGACTTAAAAGTTACAAACTGATGCATCTATATTTTAAAAAATTAATTTTGTTTAGTTATCGCTGCACTATTAAATTTGATTACTATGTTACTGTAGCGACACCACGATCCATCTACAGTAATTATTAGTTAAAACATTTTCAAATCGAAGTGAAAAACTGTAATCAATCGTAATTTTTTCTCCAATAAGCAAACAAAATTTGGGCTATAGAGGGTTAAAACGGGAAACTATAATTAATTTTAATTTCTTTCTCATAATCAAACAGAATTCCGCCTATAGAGGGTTAATACCGGTTGTTAAGTTAATAGTATACTAAAAAAAGCAAAATAGAGAAATCCTCAAAAATAGCAGCTGACGTGTCCGTATCATGAACTTGTGGTAGTCCGTTATCCTAACATTCAGACTTTTGTGTTCTGCCGTATTCTGCCCTATCCCCGCTTTCGACCATCCTTACGAAAGAAAACAAATAAAAGTTGAAACATCCTGTATACTTTGCTCGCGAAGCTGTTTCGTCAGAGAACCTAGAAACAGATAAAAATTCTCCCAAGATATGACAACAAAATTTGTACGCGAATCGCGCGATACTATCGAGATGGTACGAGAGAAAGTGTCGTCATCGGGTTTTCATAAACGTCACTTTTCCTTTCCATAGTTCGATTATGCATATCCGGCTTAGCAGAGGGTACATCGAAGCAGCATCCGTGTGCAGCGGCAGAAAATCCAACGGTCTGCCGTGCGGAGACAGAAGTAGGGAGGCGAGAAGGGTCGGTTCGAGGGAGCGAGAGGATGAGATCGGGGTGGTTTGATATTAAATCCTGGTGACTGGCGCGGCCTAGACGAGACGAGAGGTGACGAGAAGCCTCGCAACACCAGATGGTACTGACGTGCTGAGTGACGTCAAATTAAAACACGTAGCAGTGACGCGACGATTCGACGACATCCCATACAACTCCGTTCCTGCTGCTTTGGATCGTCGCGGATTCGATTCTTCTTCTAGCGACTCACCGTTTCTACAAGTATTGCTTTTTATAGGGCTAGGTTGGAACTTAATTTTTAATTCTTTGCACCA